>JANHGB010015457.1:0-23539 GCA_026283785.1 Coracopsis vasa | reverse complement strand
CAGTCCAGGGCTGTAAATTAACTGAAGACTGCAGACTTCTTGGAACTCCTGAGGTGAAAAGTGCTCTTACCTTTTTTAGCACTTGCTACTTAATGCCATTCACTATAAGGTCCCAGTACACTGCTTCCTCCTTTGCTTCCTTGCCTTTATAAGCAGCTATATCCCACCACAGTCTTCATGAATGGAAATTATTCATAACCTTATACTAGGTATAGCCAAGTAAACAGAAAAAAACCAAAAGATTTCCTAGCAGGTGCTAGGAGAAGGGAGGAGGTGATGGCCATCAGCAGCTTTGGCAGCTATGTAAATGGTACCAGGCGTGGCTAATTTGTTAACCACCTCCCTGCCAAGAAAGCCAGAACTGTGGGGATTCCTATTTAGAGAAGGCTTTCCAACATGCTGTTGGCTCTTATCTTGACCTAGTGTTGCATATGCTACACATCACAGGTCATGACAGAAATTATATCAGCATCAGCAGCAACTAGAGGAGCAGAATATTCTGTGTGGAAAAATACAATCACCAAAAAACCACCAGTGTTTACTGTGAATAATGTCAGTTGTTCTAAAGTTTCTGCCTTCCAGTTGGGGTTATTTGACTCTGAGCTGATGAAAGCACTTTCAGAATATAGTTTGGAAGGCGGACAGCATCCAGATGTATTTGACAGGAGTAAAAACCTATGCAAGCGCTACATTTCTTGTCTAAAAGTCACCACCCCAAAATAGCTTGTGATCTAGTTATTTTTATTTAGAGAAGAGCCTGTGCCTTGAGTTTGGATCCGAGCTCAAATTCCACTAGAGTTTCAGACAGTTGTTAAGGTAGGATGCTCCATTCTGGCCCCATTTGGAAACAGGATGAGCAGTAAGTTAGGGATCTCAGAGTCAGAGTCAGAGTCAGACATCAGGCTGGACCATTTTTACAGGTTTGTGTTGCACAATAAATCAGCAGCTTTACACAAAAGAGCAAGTTTGTTTCTTGATGAAAGGAGAATTTGAAAACTGTGTGTTTGTTTCCATGTTTCAGAAAGCCTGCAGGTTCTTTCTGGGATGCTGGGAAGACTCATGAGTCCCATCAGTCCTCAGAGGGGGCCATGAAATAATGGAAAGCATGTTTCACTACCTGCAAATCATCAGCTCTCCATGTTTAAGTGCTACTTAAGCACTACCAGCACATAGACATGTTTACCATGAGGCCACACAAAGTATTATAACTTGCTCCATTTTGTCTGTGCATGCATCAAGGACTCTTTGACAGTTCAGTATTTTTGGATCTGTAAACCCTGTAGGAACTCCAGGATCTCCTAAAAACCATCTGCAAGTTTTCTTCCCACCTCCTCTGATTTCTGAATGATCCCTTGAGCACAGGGGCTTTCTTCTTTGCCCCAGCTGGATATTCTTAAAGATTTTATTATAACTTGCTGGTTCAGTTTTAACCATAGTGGTACTAACATAATAATTAATACCAATTTCTTACGAATACTCTGTTAGTAAATTTGGATAATAATGATCTCTTAGTTACCTGGGCTTCTACCAGACTCTGTACCCGTTGTAGAGCTCTTATGTACACAGGAGGCTGACACAGCTCCTAATACTCCATTTCAGTTGCTCCTATAACAAGTATTTCACATGTGCTTGGCACAAAATATCCAAGTACATACTCACACAAATGAGGAGTAACACAGTCTATTCCAGTAGATGCATCCAGTCCCACAAGCATGCCTTATCCATCTTCAGACCTGCAGAAGGCATGCAGGAACTGTCTGGGGCTGGGGTCATGTTCTGTGGGAAAGGCTGTGTATGCAGCCACCTTCTCTCTCTCCAATCTAAAACTCAGGGTAAGACTATACTTTCTTAAAACTGTCTCTTAAAAGTGAAGCAATGTTATCTGGGTTAACTACCACCATTTTTGTCAGTACTTAAAACTCTGTGAGGCTTCACCTGATAGGTTAGGAAGACTGTGGACCATCTTTTCTAATAGCAGAGCAAGAGGTACAAATGTCATCAGCAGAGAACTGGTAGCAAGCATCTGGAATGGCTCTAAGATCTTCAACCAGCTCAGCTGTTTGAAAATAAATGTCTGTCCAGAGCCTTATGGAACTGAGCTGGTACATCTTCAGACATCCCTTACATAAATCTCTTGTACACTCCAGAGATTTATGGTAAACACTTGCTCTTTCTTTAACCTCCAAAACCTTTTCCACCTGCTGAATAACACAAGATTCTTTCCCCTCAGCCAGCCTGTTCTATATCTATATAAAGCCTCTAGAGAAGATTCAGTGGCACCATGGACTGACTTGTCAGCAGGACACATGTGACACCCATCCTTACATCACCTCCCATGCAAATAACACCATTAGCCAGCTCTTCAAGGGCTTGGCTGAGATCAGCAAATGAATGAAGAGAAGCTGGCAGAAGCTGAATTGCTGTAAGATCCTGAGCTGGCGATGGTATAGGAAAGTATTTCACATTTCCATAATGTCTCATCCATTCTCTCTTGCTGGCATTAAGACTAATTGAAGATTTAATGTTCATCTGGACCCATTGATCCTGGAAACCCCAGTAACTGTTGCTGCAAAACCCTTGATCCTCCAGCATCATTTCCGCTCAGGTGACTTGCTAGATTGAAGTTGGCTCTTATGCTTGATTTTTACAACCTAACAGGTTTAGAAATGACACCTTGTACAAGAATGCTTCAGTCCATTTACTCAGCAGCACAAGACCACCAAACAAGCTTAAGCTTTGTTCTTTGCTCTGGTGACAACTCAGGCCCACCTTAAATTCAAGTCTTCACCCTTATTTTCAAAGCCTTCATGAGCTTAGCAAAAATAGGTTGAAGGACATCCACACTTTAAGTACAATATTGAAATCTGACAGTTATATTGCTCTGGAACAAAATGAATACCTAATTTGAAGGGTGTATGCACCAGGGACAGAGATTCCCTACTGACCAGGATACAACTATGGACTCCTGATCACCTGCAGGAGACAACTGTAAATCTCAAGAGTGCAGAGCAAAAGAGAAACTCCAGGTTGTCAACCCGTCCTTCCCCTCTCTGTTCTAACCATACCAAAACCATCAGTATGAACAAGATGTCCATGACCAACAGACAGGATGAAGTCTGATTTCCAAGGGCACACTCCAGTGGGGGTTCTCTGGTGCCTGATAAAAAGTGAGCTGAAGTGGCAGCTAACCAGTAGACAGAGGGCTGATGCTTGAGTTTATTCCATAGCAGCAGAATAGACATGGCCACTAATACCTTACAAAATACCTGTCAGGATAGGTACCTCAGCATCATCTTGCTATTAGACACTACTGGCCAGTAACTCATGGGTTATGTTAGTTCAATTAGCTACAATATCTCCCTGGAAGATTATGTTCAGATTTTTCACCACATTGATTTTCATCCTTCCTCAGACGCACTACTTTCTAAAACACAGGGGCTCCATACTAGAGCTAGGATGTCCTTTTTCTCTGCTCTGCTCCTTATGCATCAGGAAACGCTAGCATGAAAAAAAGAAAAGGCATCTAAAAAACCCTCCTTTGGCCCAGGAAAGTTCTTCTGGCAAAAATACAATAATTTACAACAGCATCAATATAACTGTGGTTACTGCAGAGCAGATCTTCACCTGAAAGGAGGTGGTTTTGGCTGAGTGTGGTCCAGGGCAGATAGCAACACAGAGCTTCCAAGCTCTGATGTGGCTGGAAGAACAAGGCATCTGCAGATATCTGTTACTCACTCCAGGGCTCCTAGTCAGGCTGGAGACCTGTCCAGCATGAGGAGCTGTTCTACCATCTGGGCTGTGATGCTCAAAGAAGAGTATTCGCTCTTCAGTTTGAAGTATACTCAGCTGTGCTTGGATGCGTGAAGATAACTGCTACCTGACTGTGGTCATCTTACAGTACAAAAGGGAAATCTTGGCAGATTGACATAAAATGGTTGCAAGAGTGCTCCAACCCTTAAATTAAATTAATAAAAAAGGAATTATCCCCACCCCCCTGTAATTAATTAGTGCTGTAGGAATACAGTCTGTGCTTCCTGTCCCAGTGTCAGATGCAAGGCCTAATGCTAGTATCAGAACTGTGGGATACTTGACCATTGGCTTCAAAATGCACAGCTTGCAAGCTTTGTATTTAAGAAGCTCATCAATAAAACATTTTTCACTTTGGGGGACCATCAATACAAAAATCACTACTAAACTGGTGCTAGTTTTCATTTCTAAATGCTTAGTGCTCACTCTGCTATGACACACCAAACACTAAAACCTTTTGTGGTACATGCTATGCCATGCTATTATATTAATGAGTCATACAGGATGGAAATGGAACTTAAAGCAATTAGCTGTAATTTTGTCTTGTGTAGAAGCATCAAGAAAGTAAAATGCATTTAGTGTTCTTCCCCAGAGAAGGTAGTTAACTGAATTGCAAGCAAAAATTACTTATTTGACTTGTGTTTTCTATCACCAGTCATAAAGGTTACAACTTCATTAGACAGGAATTTGTTTTTTTCTTCAAAGGAAAGACCAACAGGCTTGCTCATAACATTGTCAAATGGCTTTTTAGGACATCTGGCCTGAAGTGTGCAAGGCTTTGGGGTGTGATGTTAAGCTGTGTTACATGCCATAGTCTCATGAAGTCACCCTGTACTAAAATGCAGTGACTGTCACTGAAGTTGCTGGGCACCCCTGCTGCAGTTCTTGGCTGAGATGCAATTTTATTGCTGTATCTTCTGGTGCTCTCACTGGCACCAAGCCAAGCTCTTCAGCTTTGCTTTTTCTTTTTATTGAGCCCCCTCTAATAAATCTGTCTGGATGTGGTCTGTGAATTCCACTCAACAAGATCAAAAAGCAGTTCTTAGAGTCAAGCAGAGAGGACTTCCCCTGCCTGATCCCTTCATTTCTCCTAGAGCTTTTAGGCAGGCCAAAGTCTCTTTTTATCCCATACTTCAGGAAAATGCAGCTGGCCATATGTCAGTACCAATGTTCCATGGTTTGCTGAGCATACAAAAAGATGATACAAAGCATTTGTCCCAGCCTTTTGCTACCTGACATCTTCCTAATCTGCTCAGGAAGATCTTTCAGGCAATTTCCTCACTTCATATCTGGATTTCTTGCTGTTAGCTATTTTATATTCTGCCTGGAGGACAACTGCAAAGCTAAGGATCACATGGCAATGGTCATGGATAGGCTTACAGACATGAATAAGAGGGTAGTAAGTACTTTAAAGAATGTGTATGTGAAGTGGGACAGGGGGCCTCTCTGTGTGGTGAGAGGAGGCTGTTGAATTATCTCCATTAGCTGCTGCACAACTGGGCTATTCTCATCTGCTAAATAACAAAAATGTTTTGAGTGAACACAAATGCAGTTAATGGATTCCTGTGACCACCGTATTCTTCTGGAATAACATCACTGCTCAGTAATTCCAACTTTGATTTGTTTCATTTGATTCTGTTGGGTTTTTGGTTTGGGTCTTGGTTTTGTTGGGGTTTATTTTTTATTTGCTTGTTTGGGTTTTTTTTGGTTTTATTTTAAGGTGGAAACTGAAGCTGAAGGGACAAATGAAGAAATTAACTTTAAATAATAAATTACATCTACACATTATATTTTAAATAAGCTACTGCTATCTTAAATCAGGCTACTTTTCCTTTGGTGTTCTTCATTTTGTAAGTGGTATGCTCCAGAGCTTTCTATAAGCAAAGTGTTTTAAAATTAGCCTTATATAATTTAAATACCTCTTTTCTGCAATACATCCCTTTCCTAGAAGACTTTTTGTCAATTTTATACCTCCTTGGGTAGAAACTAAAACAGAAAAAGTATTTTATTATGCTACCCACAGTTTTACAAGAGCAGGAGAAAATGTGCAACAGTAATAGTCTCCATTCCACAGCTGGCACACACTAAGAAAAATCTATAGTAATGTGATTTGTCCTCTTCACATCCCTCCCAACTCAGATGAAGTCAAAAATAAAATTAAAAACAGGGGACATTTCTTATTCCAAATTGGTGTGAAGAGTGCTGCATTTGTTGTTGAATTGAAGCCTGCTTGTCTTCAGCTAGTACTTCTCCCTTCAGGAGAAAAGGGACCTGGAGCCTTGCTATCAGCACCCTGACACTGGATACAGAAAAGAAAATGCTGCCCAATTTCTCATCATGAAAACTTTATGGCTTTAGTGGAGACCTGGGCACCTCTCTGACATGCCAGGAGTTTGTCCTTTCCCTGAATGGAGGACTCTTTAGTCCAGTTCTCCAGCAGTTATTCCCCAAAGGAGGTAGCCAAAGCAGCAACAAGAGACAAAGTTATACCAGGTGTCATCCAGAGCAGGGCAAATCGAAGTAGAAGCAGGCCACCTGAGCATCATGCAGGGTCTGTATAGCACAATACATTGTTACAATTCAGAGTGTTTATTCATGCTCTTATTATACAACTCTGTTGTTTATACCAATATTATTCCTTCATTTCAAATGCAGTGAGGTTCTGAAGCCCACATTTGGTTTGGAGTCCTCCTCAATAATAAAAAAGAAATCACTTTACAGCTTTAATACAAAACCTAATATTCTGATGCATTTGCTAACAGAAAATTAAGTAGAGCTCTGCTGATGCCAGTGGTGTTATGCTGCCCCTCAATGAACATAAAGCAGAAAGGCAAACAGGCCCATGACATTTCGTAGCAGTGAGGGGATCACACGCCATCATACTTGCTGTATTATGTAGCACACTACATCTGAGTTCTAGTGTCTATTAAAACATATAATTGATTATTTCCTGGTGTTTTTGGAAATCAAAGCTCAATTAAAGACTGGGTTTAGATTGAATTTTAGGTATTCTATCACAAAAGATAGAACAGCAAATAACACATATCTAATATGCAAACTGGTATATTCCAGTGACCCCACAATCCAGTCTGTCTTGTACTTCTATTTATCCTTTTTGCCTAACATTTTAATTTGAAATCTGTGAGCCAAAATAAAAACAAAATCAACTTTGTTCTATGTTTGTCTAGTGCTTACACAAGAAGGTCATGAGAAAGACTCCTAGGCGCTCATAGACAGTAATGAACTACCAGTAACACTACTGCAACTGCAGTACTGTGAAAGCCTATAAATGTCCTTTTGAAGAAGACATGGCAATAGGTTTGGTGGAAGAAGGAAGACTGGGTTTTGAAGACACACTGGAAATACCAGTCACTCTGGTTAAGTGAACCACCCACCTCTTGAAGGCAGGCAGATAGTGAATTTTGGGTTGTTTGTCACTCACTGACCCCTTCACGCCACCTCTAATCAAAGCCTGCCACTTCCTCCCGCTGTCTTTGCTCCAACAAAATATTCTCTTTGTGCTGTTGCAATCCACTTCCCTCTAAAGATCCCATCTGGACTTCTGGTGCTCATCAGCATCTGGTGGTTCCAAATGCTTACCATGCCCACAAAGCCTTTGTGCAAAAGAGAACAAATGCTGGTGGTGGCTGAAGAGTTTTCCCTTTCCTAAGTAGGTATGCATTTATCACACTTGTCATTACATCATTTTTCATCACTTTTGCTTTTGGAACTCCCTAAGATATGAATAAGCAGCTGGCACCATGTCTGGGTATTGGCATGATGGGCTTTCCTGATGATTTCCAAGGATAGGAGAGCTATCAAAAAACCTAACATACTGCAAGACATAAACAAAAAGAAAATGCTTTCCTGCTATAAATGACATAAGCAATCAAAAGTGGAAGATGACAGAAAATGGCTGTACTTACTATGTGTCGTGCTGCAAATACTCCATCAACTATTGCACAACAGAATGCTGCTACCACGCCAAAGCTGATAAACACGATGGAGGCTACTAACTGAGAAGAGAAAAACAGATTGAGTAATGTTCTCAATACATTTCTTTAAGTAAAACAATTACACTCATTTGTCTAGTATTCTTAAACAACGGTTCCCCCTGCTGTAATTCACTTAAGATCGGTGTGGCAGGATGCCAGTCATTCACAAGGAAAAGGGCAGAAATTCTTGATGCTGAGTTGACATACCATCAAGCGTACTAGAAAAGCCTAAATCTTTCTAGAGAAACACATGTCAGCTGTAAGAGTTATTAAATTCAATGGTGATTTATTTAAATCAACTTCTTTAATAAACAGCAGTTGTGTCCATAGGGTGAAAAGCCATATTGCTTTTGGCTCACATCAATCTCTACAGCCTTACAACAGTGGTACTACTTCATACATTCAGATGAAGGAAATTAATAACTAGCCCATCAACTCTCAGAAAGATTCTGTCTTCCCATATAGCTTATGATAGCTTATGCCACAACAAAATCAGCTCCCAGCTGCCCCCTCAGTCTCAGAGTGGGCATGGCAGAGTACAGCAGAACTCAGTACATGTCCCAGGTGCAGCACCACAGGCAGCACACTGCCTTTGTTAGCCTACCAGCCACAGCTTCAGGCCACATTCTACCTCCCAGGCTGCTTCATTCATTAAGCATTATTAATTCTTTATCAACAGGACTGCCAATAGCACAACAAAGTGATGGTGGGATGGGAAGCTTGGCAGAAAATGCTGTGCAGTTTGGGCATGCTGAGCCCTCTGCTAGCCATGCTCCCTTCATCTCTGAGGACGACTACAGATGCAGCTCTAGCTGCAACTACAGGGCTAGCACAACCCCAGCTATGGCAAGCTTACTGCCCAATTGACTCTGAAAAGAGCAATAGGACCCAAAAAAGCTGAGCACTGGTACGCATCTCTATCAGAGACCAGCGTGCAGCTAGCTCACACTGTTGAGATGACACTGGCTTGTTTTGAGGACATGTCTGAAGGATGCAGTCCTGTGAGCAAGGTGAGATGGACTGAGTCCTGAAGGAGAAGCCCTGTGTACGCCTAAGCAAGATGCTCTCCTTTGGCTCACTAGCCCCAGTTCCATCAGATGAGGAAGAGATGCTGTCACTCCTTCCTCTCTTAGATTAAAGGGTTTTTGTGACTTGGAGGACTCTGCACCTTGAGTTTGGAAGAGTGGGTAATTGCAGGATAGAAGGTGAATCTAACACGCATCTTCTGGCTATGTTTTTAATGTTATGTACAGCTTTCATGTCTCTGGCATTTCTCAAAGTCAAAAGAGGAACCCTTCAAAGTACCCTATATGATAGGTTAATTTTAATATACAACAGTATTAATTTATAGTCAATAACTGAAACAGGTTAAAAAATTTCCCTGAAAACTGACAGAGCAGCATCCACACTTGATAGAGCACATGGACCAGGTTTCAGTTATGAACTTGGGACCTCTTTGTTAGTTAGTAATTATTAATTGCTCCTTCACAACAAGTATTTCATAAATGCTCAGGTATAATTACCAAAATTACAGTCCACATATCCCTTCTGCCTGTATAGAATCCATATCTGCATAACCTAAATACTGTTTTCACATGTGTGAAATCTGTAAGGCACCACAAACCCACTTGAAAAACTGACTTTTTAGCTTATGTTAACCTAGGAATAGCACAATGTCAATAGCGTCAACAGGGGACACGGCTGTTGTCAAAAAAATATCTATTGGGCAAGTAAGACATTACAGCTATATAAGCCCACAGCTTATGGAAACACAGGCCAAAGCAATATCAAACATTTGGAAATCAGAGCTCTCAGCAAATCAGCAAAAAGTACCACTTAAAAGCAGAAGACTCACAAATGCTTTCTGATACACTCGTAATCTCTCACTAGCTCATGGCTTTTAGATCATGTAATCAGAGGGGAGCCAGCACCGCCACAGGGATTGCTGTGTAATCAGAATCCTCAGCACAGGGTGGCAAGGGGCACACAGAAGTGGCTGAGGCTGACGGTACTGGCTGATCACCGCTGCGTTCCCTTTGCAGCCAGCGCCGTCCTGCCGCAAGGAGGCAGGAATCCTAAGAAAGCACAGTTGGCTGCATCACCGTTTAACCTTCGCTATCCCCCGGCTCTCCACTGTGGCGGGTCAGGTCTAAAGATCTTAGCATGCAACTCTTCAGATCAAGAAGACTGTGAGCTTCTTGTAGAGAGCTATTATCACTGCAGACCAGAGGGACGTGCTGCCCTGTGGCAGCTGCATTTGCTACAGACCCTGATCTCTTTATTGGAAAAAGTGGCAGTGTTTAAAAGTTCAGATTAAGTCATTATTGTCTGACACTTCTATCTTGTTTTTCAAGTCATAGCAGTCAATCAGATAATCAGTGAGCATAGCCAGGTGTTTTCCAAATTGCCTGAGTTCAGGATGAATTTACTGGAAGCTGACCCCAAGGTGGCTTTTCATTTCACACATGAGCAATTTATTGATGATCTACAATCCCCAAACCAACATTTTCCACTCATGGAGATAGCTTAAATCACCTAGTGTATACCTGGCCTTTCAGCTTTACCACGGTGCTATAAGAGATCACATATAAAGGTGAACAGTAAATTGTAGTATAGATAGACAGGAGCAACGGAGTTGGCCTTGCACTCCTCAGTCATGTTGGTGATCATTTACCCATTCAGCCACAGTCTGCTGTTCTTATCCATGCCTATAAGCAACTACTTCAGTGAGTAGTCCGTTTGAAACTGAGAAGTAATTTCTTGACTGAAGTAATATTTATTACAATGCTGAAGTGGAAGAATGTGACGACACTCAGAGGTTCTTATGACTTAAATCGCCTTATATGCATATTCAAATGGTAAAAGAAGTAATAATACAAGAACAACAACAAAAAAATCCTAAAAATAAAATTACAGATTTATATTCTCTCTCAAACCTCCCACTGCTTATTGAGAATCTGAGAAACACGTAAACAAAGTACAAAATTAATTACTTCTTTAAATTGCAGCCAAGACAGCCAAATGAAGAGCTGTTGTAAATTCAAAAGCTATTTTTCCTGAGTGGTAGGTGATTGCTGGAGTTGTGAGTTCATGAGCCTAGCACTGTCAGGAAAGAAAAGCCACGCAGTTCATTTAAACATAGAGAATTTTTGTTGACAGGTAAAAGAAGCAGCACTTAAAAAAAAATTGACCCATCACATCATCTCGTCTCCATTTTTAATAGCACTATGGCTTGTCAGGAAAATTATTCATTGTTTATAACAATATATTTAACAGTTATTCAATAAATTGTTTTGCTTTTGCCATTTCACTGCTGTGCAGCCAGGCTTCTCTGCAGCCTACGCTAACAGAACACATTTACTCTTGATTCTGGTATAGAATATAATAATTTGGTTATTCACAAGGGCATCACGAAGCCAGTTAACAAACACTGAAAACTGTACTGTGTGGGCCTATCAAAACAAACCCAAAAACCAGTTGTTCAACAGAGGTGTTTTAACAAAAGGGAGAGGAAATAACACTTGGGATGAGAGACTTTTCCACACAGTATTAACTGAAGAGTTGTTACCTATCTTCAGTCATAACATAGAATTATGAAAACACTAAAAAATGCAAAACTAGTGAAAGGATGGAATCCTAAATTCTTGCATACTCCTTCTTTCAGAAAACGCATGCATTTTATTGCAGAATCCACCTGCCTTAGACAACCTCTTGTCCTTCAGCAGGCATACAGCACCACTGGCTGCACTGTGCCACCCTCCCTGTGCAAGTGAGCCTGGTGAAGGCAACAGAGCCAGGGGGCACCCTGTGGCCAGGAAAAGCTGGTCCTGGACACTGTTCAGCTGTCAGAAATACAGCTGGCACAGGCACTTGGCAACCACCATCTCCCACAACGATTCCCAGGAATGGTTTTGGAGCCAAAAGCTGGCCACAGACCCAATTCAATGGAGTGTGTGGCACAACCACCCTGGGTGCAGCCATGCTCTCCTGCAACCACCACACCTCAGGTCCTCAGGTACTCTGTGGGCTGCATCACACGCTGTTGTCACTGTCCCTGCTCTGTGACACATGGAGACGTGCAGCCAATGTTTGTCAGCAGACACAGAAAATCACATTGCTCCTCAACATAAGCACCTGCTCACTACAGGCTGGTACCTCCCTGGCTGTTTCCAACATCGCTGTGAAACTCCTCTGTCAAGCTCGCTAGGCTCCTGGTCTACATTCTCACACATACCTGGTTTCCTCATAGCTCTAATTAGCTCTAATTTAGACCTCACTTGCCCTCAGTCAAGAGGCACAACTGCTCAGATAATGACAGTCATTTCCAGCACCAGATACTGTGTGAGATGCCTCATTCTCCTGATTTAGACTAAGTAGCTCTAAGACTTTGGAAAACACATGGATTTTTGTTCTCGAAATCACTTCAGTATCAGATGTAAATTACATTATATCTAACAAACTCACTTAGCTCATGCTAAATGGCTACTTCTGCATTGCACAGCCTCCAGTGTCTCCAAGTATCGTGCTGTTCATCAAGTCTGGGATTTTTTTCCAGACAGAGGAAGAATCACAATTACCCTCATCAATGTAAATTGAGAAACACTGTCATCCAATACCTTTGGCTCTGGAAAGTGAAGGCTTTGCAAAAGGCGGTGTAAATGTTATGCCACAGGTTTGTAAAGCCTTTTTATCCCCATGCAGGTTCAAGTAAATGTATTTGGAAAAGAAATTCATGGGGCAGTTTGTTGTAGGCTGCCCCTTATATTACATTCTCCAAAATACAGTTTAATTCTGTGTGCCTTTCTACTGGTTTGACATCCCTGTGTCTCCAAGTTCAGCATTTAAAATAGGCTTAAATAAATCCGCTGTGGCATTCCAGTATGTTGGGAATGAAGCTGTGAGAGCAGAAGTTTACAAAAAAGTACATCACAAATCCCAAACTGAGAATGATTTTCCACCCTTGGCACAATCTCAGCCAGGAGCTGCATCTGTTACCATGGCACCTCAGCAGGGCTGTAGATTAACAGCCTGCAAAATTAACACAAATAAACTCATTGCACTGCATTCCAGATGTTGTTATCAACTAAGCACTGCCTGTCTTGTGAGGTGGGATGCTATAAAAGTACTTTTAATTGTGAGTTCATTTTCTCTACTTTGTAAAGCCCTCTCCTGTGTGGCCCCATCTCCTCCCACAATGGCCACTTTTTTCCCCTGCCCTTGGGACTGTAGTTCTGCTGCTGTGATGAAAATTCAGCTCAGGCAAGGCTCCTACTACGCAGGTTTTCACAACTGGGCTAATTATGGGGTTTCTCACTACACCAGGTAACGTGCTTCACAATATATGGCCTGCCAACTTACTCTTTCCAAATGTTAGTTCTTCAGTAATAGCAATGCTGTAACTGCGGCTCTGTTGTCACACCGCAGGAGATAGGATTATGTCACATTCATTATTCATTAATGCCAATTCCAGTCATAGCACTAGCTACAATGACACAAATTCGTAATGATGAAAGACTTCTATGACTGCCTAGCCTAGGCCTGAAGAACTGTGTCCTAGACTGGCTTCTAGGTGAAGGAGGGAAGAAAAATAAACACAAAATGTCTCGTGCTTTAAGAACACCAGTTTTGGTACAGCTCAGGAAAACAAGGACTGGGACTGGAATCGCATGCAAAAACGTGTAACTTGCTTCTGACTGTAATACACCTAATGACTACCTACTAATGTAGCCAATGCCCATGGCAGATACCGATATTACCAGGAAGGCCTTCACACAGAGACAGTACATACATGATGCTGTCAGGTATTCAGCTCAAGTCTTGTGCTTAGATCAAGTGACCAAGTTAGAAATCTAAAGCCTTTCTACAGTATCATCACTGTTGAATTCAGCAAGTCCAGTTACATGGTTTTAAATATTATCAGCAACAACACAGACCTTTGACTCAGATTTTCTTCCCTCTCACTGTTGTTAGAAGCACTCCAGGGCACAGAGCTGAGCCTATGTGACTGCTCGCTGCCATCTGAAATGGCACCTTTGCTCTCCTGTCCTTAGTTTGGTTCCCTGCTGTCCAGCCTTCTCTCTTGATCCCTCTCCCCAAGGGCTGCATCCCTGCATGCCAGCTCCTGTGTTTGCCCAAGTACACAGCAAGCCAGTGCAACTCACTCACTAGGCAGAAAACTATCTGTTCCACCAAATAAGTTAGATCTGGCAACTTTAAGGAGAGACAAGCATTAGACCCAGTGCAAAAGAGAGAGTGAGTCCATGTGGCCAAGATAGAAGGGAAGGAGGTAGAAGTGCTGGCAGCAACTGTTCGGTTGTCTAACCTATTTTCTTTGCACTCCTAGGGATTATCAAAGTAAAAGCTAGGTCTTAGCCATAATGAATAAATTATACGGACTGGGGTTATTTTGGTCTTTGTGGCCAAGGAGACGTTTGGTTTACTGCCTGTGACGAAGGCTGCTCTTTTCCAATATTGTGTCAGGGATAATTAGGAAAAATAGCAACATGAAAAGGCCAGTTGGTGTAACACAAGCAGGGAAGAGGTCTCATGGGAAATTTAAGCAACCTCACATGCATAAAAAGGCAGAATTAGATAAACAAATGTTGGGAAAGAACACAGAAACCGTGAGAGGTATCAATTATTATGCCAAGGAGAAAGATCAAGATCCAATTCACTTTCAAAATAAAGGTGGTATTTTCATTCAGAAAATTTCTCTTCTTTTCTTGCCCCACATCCTGAAGGGCAGAATGATAAAGGGCATAATTTGCAATATCTTTTGTTATGCCTTAGATACAGTTAATTTACATCATATGTAGGCATAGTTGATGCATATTGCTTCCTCCTCTTCCAGTGGTGCTGATGCTCAACTTTTGCAGCTAATTCATCAATTAGGCTATTCACAAGGGCAAGGGACTGCAGAAGTGCCCATGAACAGAAAATGTGCAACAGGGAGACATAATGGTCCCAGCTTTCTTCCAGCCCAAGAGGGCTTATGCAGTATAGTTAAGACAAGAAACGGAGCACAGGTTCTGAGTCTGCTTGTTCCAGCACCTCCAGACATACATGGAGATCTTCAGGACAGGGACTGTTTCATTACTGGTCAGATAAATAGACTTACTGAGTTATTTGGAACTTTATTTGCGCCATTTGCTGTGACAGTCAGTTATGGAGATGGGGGAAATTAGCATCTGATCACATCGACGCACGCCTAGGGTTGCGCGGTGGGTGTGCTGGGTCCCACAAAAGGAGATGGCTCACATGGCCATCTTTGCTTCCCATTTCTCTTTAGTGGATGAAAGCCCATGGTTCAAAACTACTCCTTAGTACCCTTGTTGCTAAGCTCCTCAAAAGGCTTCCACAGCCATCCGCACTAAAGCATCTCTCCTCCTTTCCCTCTCCCTGTCAGCTAGCAGTGTCTGTGCTGTTCTCACAGATGTTGAGTGCAGCAACTTAACTCTATTGCAAACCCAGTCATCTAGAAAAGTGGCATGGAAATTTTTTTCCTTAACATTGTACTGTCCAAATAAAAACCTCACATGTTAACTCTGACAGTTCCCGTATCTAGGTCTCTCAGTGAAAGTTGATTTCACCCCTAGAAATGCTGCCTTGAGCATTAATCCATAATTTCTACCAATCCACTTTGCACTACTCTTTCTGTAATTTGTCTTTCTTTCTAACCTGCTAAAGCATTTGAAGATGTAGTTTCTGTGAAAGCTGCTATATGAAATAAAGATTAAATTTCCTGTATTTTTATCTTAAAGCAATGAAAGAATGGTGGAAATTAAATCAATAGCTATTATAAAACTTGAAACAAAGTTATTGAGAAGGGTTACCTGATTAATATATTCTTTCTTCTCTCATAATCTAATATCAGCTACAAAAGCAGACCTTAAACAGCCAGGAAATTATTTAACATTTTTTTATAAGCAAATTTTTACTAGAATGACCAATCTACTGAAGGAAATAACCTATATCAAACAGTTTCTGTGCACTTTATCTTCCAAACTGGAGCCACAGTTAGACTGCAATCAGAGAATAAATTTGAGATATGCGTAAATGAACACATATTAAATTTAGATAATTCATTCACTGAATTGAATGAGTAAATGCTTGTCTTGACTCAGTTAAAAATGTCACCGCTTTTGACACACTATCAAGTCTCCTGGGAATCTGGGAGAGTCTTTAGAGTTCCAGCCACTGGACCACAGCAGATGTTACTAAAACAGCTGGCAGAAACACTGAACTGTACTTGGTTTACATTCTCCACAAGAAAGAGAAGGCATCCATCCTGGATCATGGTTAGTTTCACCATTGGTGCTCTTTTAAGCCCCCACAGCATCTGAGCACCCCTGTTCGTATCCCAGTAGAAATATACCACAGTTACTGATTTCCTTCTAGCAGCAACACTAGAAGGAAATCTCAGCTTTACTCAGATGTTTCAACCAGTACTGCTGTATTTTCTGCATTATTTAAGCTGATACCACAGCTCTAATTACTGAGCCTCTCTAGTTCAAGCAGGTGCAATATATATGCTCTGTTCTACCCATGTTTTAGCTGCCTTTAGAGAGATTTGTTTAAATAGCTGCTCTACTTTTCTTTCAGCCCATTAAATAGGGCACTAGTTATATGATCAAACCTCTTCCCCCTGTTTCAGCTTCTTACTGCTAGGTAGAGGAGCATTGTGTTTTCCCAGGGCAGTTCAGATATACTGTGCTTTTTACAGGCAACACCGCTCCTGGGCCATCTTCTCCTTATTTCTCAAGTCCTTATCACTCTATTCCAAAGTTACTTTCAGAAACAGAGTTGGAACCCTCAAATTATCACTTCATTTCAAGGGCTGTCTTTTGGCAAAGTACTTTTTCATTCATTTTCATCTTTTTTAAATCTATATGGGTTTTAGCTTTTTAATTCATAGAGGTGTGTTTCCATACTCCATGGTAAATCACACAAACTGATTCCAGATGACTTTTGAGACAAAATTATGCATGCCCCAGTATATATTTCTGAAACAGGAACGTTGTGGTGCTCCATCCAAAGTGAAGCTGTACTTCTCATCCAGGCTGCTGGGTGGTACCAATTGTGGTGATTTGTATGTGGTGAAGCTGATAAGAAAATTCTCTTAAGGGGTAGATTTAATCATACATAACTCCAGCTACTT
The DNA here is from genome assembly GCA_026283785.1 of Coracopsis vasa. Classification (NCBI taxonomy): domain Eukaryota; kingdom Metazoa; phylum Chordata; class Aves; order Psittaciformes; family Psittacidae; genus Coracopsis; species Coracopsis vasa. Next base: position 6,580 of record JANHGB010015457.1, on the reverse strand, counting down.
AAAAAAAAAATATAAGTCTTTGTCTCAGGTGGTTATTTGTGCTCCTCTGTAGTCAATGGAGATGCAGACACTTCCAGATACCTTCTATATCCACAGTAGAATGGGATGAATTACCTTCTGATGGTATCTGTCTTTTTTCCACTGGCTATAAAGGGACCATACATGAGGAAGTATCTGTGCTGCCAAAACTAACATTTTGTCAACACTTCTCTCATTCCCTTGATGCTGGCTGTGCCGATTTGTGCTTTCTCACTTCAGAACTTTCCTTCAGTCATCTGACAGGGATTTGCAAGGGAGGGAAGGGAGTAATGTGGAAGGAGAGAAGGATGCCTGGGATTTAATGAAGACTGAGAGTGATGTTATCCAGGAAAAAAAGAAAAAATAAATAAATCAGATGGATTTAACAGCTGGAAAAATGCTAATGGTCTTGGAACCAGCCTAGACAAGCCTTAGTCCAGTAGGCACTTTAAACTAGTAGAAATTCCCTCCTGCAAACATCAACAAAAGCACTTATCTAAGAACGGTTAAAAAAGATTATGGATTTAAGGATATCAAATAGTCAGGAAGCAAAAAGTAAATACAGCATTAAAAGGAAAGCAGACAAAAGTGAAACGTAAATCTAGATCAGCAGTGCTAACATTATAAGGATGCATCTTTTATTGATGAAAATGGAAAAAGCTCATTTCATCACTTAGAGGTAGCTGTTCAGAGCAGTATGAGAACAATAAACCAGAAATAAATAGCATATGATGTGTCATAGAAGTTTATGCTTCCTGCTAAAAAATGGTGGAATTGACATAGATCAATACGACTGCAGCTGGCTGCTTCAGCAGCAGGAACTTGTTTTACACCAAAGTCTGTTAGTGTCTTTACAAATCCTCTTTCAGGTTGCAACGACTGCACTGGTTTCTCAAGACACAAAACCACATTCTCTTTATCAGAAACAAACTTTCATGTAGTGAAGTTCTACCTGCAGATTCTGGAAGACTGTATCTGGCCAACAGGGATACTCATATGTTTAACTTGATCGAATTCTTCAACAAGAGGATCAAAACTGCCTGTCCTTTCATGGGACAACCTTCGCTTCACCTTCTCCACCAGGCACACATGAGCACTTATCCTAAATTCCTCACCAAGACTTTCTATCCCCTATTCCTGCTTGCTAGGAAGAGTAATCAATTCCTTTATTGTTCCACAAACACATTTCACGGGTCATAAAGTTTACCTTTTTTTTTTCCAGCCTTGTGACAGTAATGCTTGCATTACATAAACAGCACAAGGAAACAAACTGGCAGTTAAAAAGTGCCCTGTTATGCGCTTAATTCTGTGCGCTGTTTCCAAACACAAATCTTAAAGGAACCACATCCCAAAAGACTTCCACTTACTATGATAGAGGACTTAGTTAAATTGAATCAGTGGCTCTAGTCTCTGACTCAAAAGAGCAGTGTCAGCCTTTAAAAAATGGAGGGTCAAAAATAAACTGTGCTGGTGCATGAGTGTTTTCATATATACACACATATATACATGTGTGTGTATATATATATATCTCCCTTCTATTTCTATAGGATTTAAGCTTCCAGAAGCAAAAAAAAGCCATTCTGCTTGCCAAGAAAGCTCTCCAAATAGAAGCCAAACTCTCTGTCTTAATTTTTTCCCTTCGTAATAAATTTTCCATTTCTTTCTACCAATGATGACAGTGAAAACATGGTAGTTTCTCATCCGAGACTGAGCTAATGCTGCATTGAGTCACAGGCTGGGGAACCTGGGCTGGGTAAGACCTGGAACTGGTATAACCAATAAACCAGCATAGCCCTGCATGAGAGGGAAAGAACTACTGTGCTGGGCTACAGCTGGATGAACTTGGTGGCATTGCTCTATGTATGTCAAAAAGACACAGCCCTGACAAAGGAATAGAAAGAACACTACAGACATAACTGTGTTTCCCATCACAGCTTTACTAACTAAACCATCCTGACAGACACACCTATAAGAAGTGCAAAATGCACTTTGCATAATACTGCATAGTGTCAGTAGCATAGACTCTTTTGTCATTATGCCAGGTTATTTGCCAGCCCATGTCACCTGTAAGCACATATATGTGTGTATGTGAGCATATATTACATGTTATATACACATGGTTATATCATAGTACATTTATGTATTATAATATTTACCTATATATATTTGCATGACTAGGTGATGAATCTGCACTGGTAAAACCTGAAAGCATAGACCTGTAGATATGTGACATGAAATACTGATCCATAAAGAATAAGGCAGACAGGAGCTGAAATATCCCCCACACTTCCTTTGGTAATTCACACAGCGAGAGCATTTATTTTTGTCTTCGAGTCCCTGAACTTCAAAGTCCTCAAGACACTATGGGGAAACTTATACTTCAGGCATTTAACTCACTGACAGCATTTAAACGATGGTTTCATGGCATAGTGAGTTGATATAACACTTTATTCCTAGCAAAAGAGATAAGTCTTGTTCCCTCCTCCCACAGACTCCTCTCTCAGCCATGCAGCCTCAATCTTTTAGCTCACTAATCCAGTAGAAACCAGTTTTGGCTGGGGCAAGGAAGAGGAGAAGGAAGAATCGGCAAAATAGAGGAAGAAGGAAAGGAGGGAAGAGGAGAAAGGAAGGCTTCTCTGTGTCAGTGGATATTCATATTTATATTTATTATAAATTGAAAATCCTCCCTTTAAATCCACAAGATCAAAGAACTGCATAAAAGAAATTCCAAAACATTTTACTCAGTCCTTCATTCATGGAATATGTAATACTAATAAGAGTAAAATGCCTCTCATAGTATTATACCAAGTAAAATAATTAATTAAAGCAAACAACTTTTCAACCGTTGACATTTTTATTGTCCATAAAACTTTCTTCTTTTCATTTCACTTGCCTTCACTTTGGATGGTGCTTTCACACCCACAGACATACACCTGTCCTCCTCCTCTTCAGATGAAGTAACTGAGCCTTCAAAACATCTCCAGTTATTTATCTCACTTCTACCTATGACTTTTGCTGAATGCTCTCCTGCATTACAAGGAATAACTCAGAATTCCCAGCCATACCATGGGTAGACCACATTTAAAATCCTTCCCAAAAAGGATTAAAAAAGGATCACAAAGCTGATTCCTGCCAAATAAGGCAGCTAATTCCAAAGACTGCACCACGTTTACACTGCAAAAGGAGACTAGACAGTCTACACGTAGGCTGCTCTGCTCTAAACTCACAGCCAGAGAGAGTTATAGTATGGTCTCTTTTATAATCGCCTCAGTATTAAAGAAGAACAATATAATAATCACTTCACACAGGATTCTCCTTACTACACTTTAGCTATCTGAAACTCCAGAGTCTAGTCTAAATCACCCTCCAAGGCTCCCTCCAGAACCTAAGGAGAGAACAAAACATCTCCAAAGGGCATCTCATTACAGAGGTCTAGGAGGTAGGCATAAGAGACCAGGAAGACACTTTCAAAGAATAAGCTGCTTGATCACACCAGCTAATAAGATTCTGTTGTATTTTGAAAGGAATGCAAATACCTAAACAAGAGCCAATCTTAACCTCAGTTAAGCATGCGTGTCAACCTACTAATTATCTTTATATAAATCTCCTTGTCCGTTTCTGAAATGTGCAGTTAGATCACACCACAAAATCTAGCACACATTTATGACTGAAAATATGGTATCAGGTCTTTTCAATTTTAATGATGTTAAAGGTGTTAAAAAAGATAAGGATGATTGCTCATTTGTTCCGTTATTATCATTTTTACATCAGTGTTGTTTTTCCCCTGAACTATACAAAATATGAGCACACAAAAGATAATCACTGGAAAAAAGAAGTGAGGTTGACTTTCTCAGACACTTGAATTCAGGGGAGAAATACCATTACTTTGGTAATGACAAAGATCGCCTTTACTTTATCTGCATCTCCCGTGCACTACAGTAAAGACTTCTACCATTTATTTGTGCAAGAACATCAAAGATAGTCTCAGGAGATCTACAGAATTTCAATGTTTTTTCTCTCTATGTGAACAAGCTGCTTTAATTAGCTTAATATGCAATACAGAATCCATCAGCAATTAGCATCTCTGATCAAAATCTGCACTAAACCCAGTTTCTTCCAGATGTTTGATTTGCCTAGAGAAGTAGATGAAGCACACAGTTTGAACAGGTGTATATATATATATATATCAGCATCCTTTTTTGGTGTACATATTAATAACAACTATCTTTACACAAAATGCCCATTGGCCATTTTATGATGGACATAATCTCTTTACAAGATTTCCAATTTTGAAACGAAAAAGAGGTTTGGCTTTTCTGAAAACTGCCTTACACATGTAACTCCTTTAAAAAAAAGGCTTTTCTTCAGAAACAGATGAAAGTCTAGTGACAAAAAAATTATCAGAGATAATACTGAAATACTACCTCACATACCTCTCAACATAGGGTACGAACACATGCACTGTCAGGGAGGTCTACTAACTAAAAACAGGAGAGAAAATTACTGCTTTTTTTCTCCAACTTCTGCTGTAGTTGGTTTTCAGCACTTAATCTGAAATCCAATTATTGTTGACAGAGATCAGGAAGCAAGCATACTTAGGCATGTAGACCTAGCATCCCTTGAGAAGTCTGAAGAAATAGCTTTGACTTTTCTGTCTGTGTGCAGAGCTCCATGTTTTAACGTCACTCATGTCTTCAAATTCTGCTTTTGTCAGAAGCAGTGTCTCCTCCGCTAAAATCACAACAGTCATCTCTCTAAACAAGTCAAGGATCAGTTTGATCCAGTTAAGCATTAGATTTTTATCTGAGTATCTCCTAGACATGTCAGAAAGAAAATTAGCTGTGTCTTAGCATGAAGAAAAAACAAGTAAGACTCAGCAATGGATGAATTCAGGTCTCAGACCTTTTACAGACAACTGTCTTTATTCTAAATAGTACTGAGGTTTGAGCTAACTCACACCTCTTGAGGGGTCACTTCTGCTTCTCTAACCCCTCCCTGTCCTCTGTCCCCTTTATATTCATCTGATTTTCTTCAGCATCTCATTTTTTAATTGGAAAACTTTTTACTGTAATGTAAAGAGATGGCAAGCAAGGAAACAAACAAGGACACTTCATGTTTTACAGTCAAATCTTTTTGATTTGAGCAGTACCACATTTTTCACCCATCCAGCTGGACTAAGTGTGCTTTTGGAACAAAACAACATACATACTCTGTTCTTCAATCCATGACCTGCTTTGCAGGCAACAGAGAGGCAAAAAGGGACAGCAAGATATCATTCTTCAATTTCTGCTGTTTGCCAGTTAAAAATATCCCAAAGCAGCGCAAATCTTTAATCAAGGGGAAATTTTGTTCTTCTTGTGCCAAGTTTTGCATAGCAGAGCCAAGCACAAATGCTAAGAGCTGAAGTGAAATCATGCTAGTCAATGAAGCAGAGCCTGCTTCTGCAAGCAGCAGTTCCTTTCAATTAAGGGTTCTACCTTGGTCAGCACATTGAACATCCACTGTGGGCCCTAGGATGCCAAGAATGAGGTCAAAGAGGTGCAATATTATTGTGTTTTAAGAACAGAACAGTGTCCATTCTGCCTAACTGTGCTTTCATTCCTTCTCAAACCATGTGCCCGCATTTGTGGAGTGCTGGGGTTTTGCTGTACTAGTTCTGCTAGTCATTACATATTTGATATTGCACTTTGCATTTCATCACCCATGAATGTATCTGGACTTACAGAGGATAGGTACAAGGAAATAGAACTTCAAGACAAAAACATAAATAGATTTATGGAAGAAAAGGTAAATTTAAAATAGATCTTTTTCCAGTGCAATTGAATCTACATTCATTTTCAACAAAAAAAAAAAAAAAAAAGAAAAAACCAAAAGCCAGACAATTGTCAGAGCTACACTGGGTTAAACTCAAATTATGTTGCAGTAACTGTTTAAAGAAAGTCACATTAAAATAGAAGCAACTAAATAAACAATTTACTTTCCCTCCCACCCTCTTCTGTCCTGCTGCAATGCATAGAATTTTTAGTTACATGACTACAATATTTCTGTTACATTTCTGTACTTGTATAAATCTTTACAATCTTATTGATGGCTGCAAATTTGTAAAGCTGCCTTAAACCCTTTCAAGCAAATATACTCAGTTACACTCCAGGGAATAATTACTGCCCTCGGTTTAGTATGACATAAACCCTTTCAATCTCATTTCTGTAACTTGTGAGACCAAGCAGCTCAGGCTCTGCAAGGACAGTGTTAAAAGGCTTAGCCCACTGCGGATGGTACTCAACGCAAGACACACAATTAAACTTTCTAGTTATTTTCTTGGTCTGTTCCCCAGAAACTCAATCTTTCAACAGTCAGATCATCACTAAGTGTAATTAGTAGGAAGCAGTTTTTCTTGTTTCATGCTGGGAAATGCAAACAGGCACTAATAGCAAACATACCAGGCATTTATTTCTCCACGGTCCTTGTGTAAATGACACAAAATATTGAGCATTACATAGTTTAACCACTGATTACCAATCTCACATGTTTTTCAGCCATTTTAATTTCTGATAAGGACAAA
>JANHGB010015455.1:0-20945 GCA_026283785.1 Coracopsis vasa | reverse complement strand
GTGCCGACTGTGCAAGAAAGCTGAGAACCCAGCAACCTGGCTTAGGGACCCACTGCCAGGGGCACAGTGCTTTAGGATTTACACAGTTTAAGGCTGACTGGTGCTCTCTCAATTTTCTAATGGATTATGCCTGGTATCATTCAGTTACACACTGAATCTAGGTGAACAATCCCTTGGCTCCGAGGGGAAGCTGAAGGGCTCTGAGGGAGGCTCTGAGACTTTGTTACCCTGGATCCTCAAACATAACCAAGAGACTGCAGTGTAATATGCAGTGAAATAAGGTGCTGTCAGTGACCTTTCTGAAAATCTAATCTGATAACAAAATAGGTGGCCATCAACAGCCATGTCACTTCTCAATGTTCCAGTCACCACTTAAATGAACGAAGACCATCTTCTTTCTTGTCTCATACATCAGCAGGGCACACTGTCAAGGATTAATAAAGAATAATCCAGCAATAAGTTACAGTCAGAGAACCTGGAACAGATTCCATGGGATGATGAGACTTTGGCTAGCATGCAGCACTCACAACATTTGGAACAACTCCTGTGTCAATGATTAACACGTCGCTGAGTATTCTGAATGCATAGGGTATTTCATACGCAATAACTGACCTTAATGAGGGCAAAAGATAAGTTAGCTTTTCAAACCTTAGAGGGAAATGGACTGAAAAGCTTTCAATCATGACAATATCTTGAGTCAACACATTATCTCTGAAGAAGCAGGACTTCCTACAAAAAATCCCTTGTGAAAGATTTCAGAATACCAATAGCTAACTTTTATATTCCTTCTTGACAAACTACCAATACTTAGAAAAGTTCTGGAGTGCGCATATTGCTGTGGGACAATGAACACATCTAGGCCTTGGCTCCAATAACTTCTAGGAGCATGCCTGTAAAGCTAAAGAAGGTGCTGTTTGGAAGCTGTTCAAATAACAAAGTCTTGTAGAGCATAGGTGAGATTTATGGCCCTTCCCTAGGCTTGCACAAAGCATCCCAGAGACCCTTCTTACTTACATGAGGAGTGTATAACTGCTAGAATCAGGTGCTAGACAAGAATGGCATAGTTTTAACTATGAGCAATCCTTCCTCAAATACAACACACTATTTAGATGCACATTGCTGAATGAAGCCTCTGATATCCCCTCTCTGTATTCACATTTCAACTATAGCAGAGTTACTGGCAGAAGAGGAATAAATAATAATAAACAATAGCTGACAAATGCAGACCATTTCTAAAGTACAGCAGAAACAGAATATGTAACATCTCAACATACTGTAATGCTCAGAACAAGGTGCTGTTTGATTTTAGTACCTTACCTTATTGTAGAACTTCTTACCCTGAACAAACGCTCTTTCCTCATGTAAATTATCATGTTTTAACCTGGAAAACCTTGAAGCAGATGGAAGCAATCCACTAAAGGTAAGAGAAAAAAAACTTGTTGAGGCTCAAATCAATGCAATCTAAGCTAGTTGTTAGAGAAGGTACTAAAACACATTGCTGTCCCTCTAGAAAAAGTTGTAGATTATTGACAGTACTCTGATTCAGAGATAAACTGAAAGGAAACCCACCCTGCAAGTAAGCCAGGCACTGGTAAGCCCTCCTTACCAGTGTAATGAAAAGCATTCAAGTGTCCAGAAAAAGTAAGCAGTCCTTCTACTGCATTTAACTTAATAGCAAGCCAAGAGGCACACTGCAGATCTGAAAACCAAAACTCTGTAAGATCTCACCCTCTTCTACCTACAGATACGAAGACTTCCTCTGGAATCACACACTCCCAACTCCTATCCAAACCCACACACCCGTCTTCATATACTGCACTTGGCTCAGGCTATTCACTGATCTCCCTACAATCTAGGCTTTCCTGCTCTCCTGACTTTCAATTCAGGCAAAAGTGTTACAAAAGCTCCATTAAGTTCAAAAAATAAACAAAATAAAAAATGGAACAAACACTCTTTTTCCTCAGAGAAATGTTAAAAAAAATAAATAAAAATCAAAAAAAAAAAAAAATTTCCTTTCCTTTCCTCACCTGACATTCAGAAGGAAACAAGAACATTAAGTAGTTACTCAGCTACACATGCCTGCTTACATCCTCTCACAGCTACAACATCCACCCCAAATTGCCTCCTCCTCCCTGAATCACAACAGGATTTATTTATCCTGCAGTACCCCACCCACCCCCCCATTTATAGACTGGCGAGTGAATCAATTAAATCCCCACAGCTGGCTAACCCCGAAAATCCTTGCACTCAGTTCAGGCAGCTGTGGCCCTTTCTCTAGCAAAAGGGAGATGATTAACTCCTTCCCAACCATTCCTGGACATTGGTTTTATAACCCATTTCATGCAGCACCATTACAAATCAAGCACTCAAAGCCCTTAAAGCCTGAATAAAATAAAAGCTGGAAAATATCCAAACCGCTGTTACCTCTGATTTTTTTTCATTTTTTTTTTACTGCAGAGACCTAGTCTATTAATTTCCATTAAGAAACTAAATTTGATAAATAGATAACATTATGAAAAGAAAATGTAATTAGCGTGTAGCCTTGGTAGATGTAAACTTACTGGTACCCAGGAGTAATAGCAGTTTATGTGAAAACTAGAATGTTAACATAATTATGAAAATGAATGTATAATTTATGCACAGAGGATGGAAAATATGCAAGGTGTGTAGAGCATACCATTATATTGCATTTTCTCATTTCTACTGATAGATGATAAATCTTTAGAATATGTTGAAACCATGCATAAGTCTGCATGATTTTTGGATGGCCATGATTTCTGATAAAGTTTTTTTTCTTTTGTTTTTAATTAAACTCCATTTTACAACAGCAGCCCTTCCCCTGCTTTATTATGCCAAAGAAGCATATGGAAATATAAACTCTGAGATGTTACTGATTTATTTTGATGTTGGAGCATTTTGCTCTTGTGTAAACATTTCTTGTGACATGAATATGGATAGTTTCAAATCTTAGAAGAGTTCATTACTAAAGGTAGCATATGTTTTTGACTCCTGAACCATGAGGGAAATGAGAACACCCAGCTTGCCAAACAGTAAATTGTAAACAGTTGGTACACCCCTAAGCAAAAGACTGAAATAATTACTGTATCTGTGGTGTAGAGTAGCCAGCTCATTTTTATGTCTCTTTTTTGTTTGGGTTTTATTTTTTTTTTCATTTTGCTGATTTAATGTTTTTCTGCAAGGTTTGTAGATGCAGTCTAAATATATACTTTGGGCCTGCAGCATCATGATTCTAAGTGTGCAGATGTCACTGTGGATTCATGGATTTCCAGACACCCTATGATCATGTATAAAAGCTTGTGTTGAAAGAAGCAGTCAGCTGTTTCACTTCCAGACATACTCATATAATATGTATTTTTTTTAACCTGGACTCCATCTTGCACGGTACCAGGCTTCTCTATCCCATCAAGTTCTGAATACTTTCACTGCTTTGAATATCATGAGAAACTGAAGCCAGTAACTATTCTGGCATACTTACACAGAGCATGGCTAGAGCTGAAAGACATGAATAGTTATTTTGTGCATCATCTGTAAATTCTTACTGTGATTTTCCAAGGAGTCTGGCATTCTCGTGTCCTTGCCTTTCATGGAGCTTCCTATCCAAATGGTTCAGCTCATGATGGAAGTGTTCCCTGCTGTTGTGGCATCAAGGTCCAAGACTGTTCTCTGCTGTGCCTTGGAACACCTCCACACACACAGATACTGCCTTGGAGAGTGTCCTGAGGTGGCAAAAAGCAGGAAGCTAGGATCCACATGTAATTCTTCAGAGACACATAAGACATTGCATTTAACTGTGTGCTGTCTTTCTCGTCCTTAGTGACAGTTTTCATTGCTGCTGCAATTAGGCACCCAGCCTTGTCCCTCAGAGCAAGGGAGACCAAGGAAGGAGCTGGGTGGGGAGCTGCACACACCAGTCTGGAGCGCAGAGGCTAACAGATGGGGTTTGAATGTATTCACTCTGTCCTGGTGCCTGCTTGGACTCTCGGCCATAAATGCTTATCTGTGGTGAGGTTAACATGCTTGATTTTCCTTCTCTCCTACAATTCCCAAAAAGAAAGGAAAGGCATTTCACAGAGTATCTGGTAACTTACTGGTTTGGACACTTAGCTGGGGTCAGGCTGATTCCCTAACCAGCAAATGACCCAGGTAACCTCCCTTTGTCTGCCTTCATGTTCCCTAAATCTGTGTCTTACACATACTCTGAATAAAGCTGTACCCTTGAACCCCAAGGCTGCCAGGCCACCAACCATAGACTAGTTTTTCCAATTATTTTTTTTCCATGCATTATCTAAGAATGTGAATGGAGCTGAAATCGTGGACGTGGATGAAGAACAGATACAGTTTTAAAAGTAGGAGAGAAAACTACCCAGTCACCCAGATGCAACCTCATCACAGGACTGCTTATGAGTCGCAACAAGCACTCAGATAAATCTGTCCTGGACGTCAGTATTTAAAGACCTTAGGTGCTTATCTATATTTGGGAATCTGGGTCAAGTGATTTGCCTAGGTCCCATGAAGCATGTTGGGTTGACAGCATAGCTAGGATTAGGAATCCTGGGCCTTGAGTCACAGATTGTTGCTCTCTTCAGTGTATGTCATTTTAGCACATAAACCAAACATACCACATTCACAGCAAATACTGGCTACAGACAGGACTTGAATTCTAGGAGCCACTACACTGTACATAGTCTCATAAGCATGTATGGGTACATACAGTTAGAAAGAACAAAGCTTCCGAAAGCAAGGCATTTCTTTATGCATGCCCTTCTTCTGGGGAACAAGAGAGAAAGAACAGCATGGTACAGATGTGATTGACATTGTTTAACACATCAATGGACTGTCTTGTCAGACACTATGGTAAAGTGCATATCAGAAGAGGGAAGAAGGCCACACAGCCTTGCCTGGCCTCCATCTCCCCATCAATACCACTGTTTCACTCAGTCCTCAAGAACCCATAGAATCAAGCAGCTTCAAGTCACAGGCACCCGCTGAGTATTCCTCCTGACATGCAGATGTGTGGATTTACCCAACTTTGTGTTACACTGCAAATATTGAGAGAAGTACTTTCCAGGAGCAAGCAAAGATTTATACATCCTCAGCACAAGCATAATCAAATCACTTTTTCTTAAAATTAGGCTTGATAGTTCAACACCTGGGCCTGGTTTCACATTAAGTACTTTTGAAGAAAGGCAAATAGGCTCCAACATTGAGATTTGTAGCAATATACTAAATCTGGCATGTGTCATAAACCTTTCACACAGCTCTAGAAAGAATTCCTTTTGTCCCTGCAAGAGTTATAAATTTGGCAAATTCATCTCTTGTGTAACGTTATTGTCTTCGAGTGTAGTAACATGAAGGATGAATTAATCCTGTTACCAAATGATTTTTTACAAACAAATAATTGAGGCTTACTGAATGAGAAATAAATAGACTCTGCTATTTAAAAGCCAAAGCAAGACAAAAACGGCTTCCCATATTAACTCCTTTAAATCTCTGCAAAAGAAAAAGTGTCAAAGGTCAGGAAATATAACACAACCCTGAACTGCAACGTTGCATGCTCTTTCAGTAAAAGGAGGAACTCAAGTGCTAGTGAAGGACAAGGAATTGATCAAGCAGCAACAAGTTCATTCTTCTGACATATAAAGAGTAGAACATAGCTCCTTTGTTCCACATTTGTTCCATGCAGTTATCAACCAGAATTTACTTAGGCTTTCATTCAAGTGTCATTGTGCAGACTTATTCAAAGAGTATGGATGGAGCGGTAGCACGGAGATAACTGCCCCATTTCTCTCTCTCTCATCCCCACATTTAATGGATTCCATTAAATGTGATCCATCTTGAGTTTTTAGGTAAAATAAAATGTAAAGTAGAAGAGGAAAGATACATTTGAAGAGAAATAAGATGAGTGTAAAAGGCCACAAAGTGTAGAGTAGCAAGTTAGGAAAGTCCTCAGAAAAGATCCAACATGCTTGTGAATTATATTATCTGAGTACAGCAAATTTTACGGTACTAGGTAACATTTGGGTGACAGGCTAAAATGTATGCTGAATAGGTACAGCACAACTATAGCTTAAGGAGTGATCATAAGATTTCTCTTCACTGAATTCTTGGTGATATTTATTTCTTTGGTCACAGAGCCTTGATTATTCTGCTTTAGCTCTTCTGCTCTAGCTCCTCCTCTTGAAAGTTTCAGTATCACCTCAGTACATTTTAAAATCTCACAGCAGAAAGCCATTTCATTTGGTTCATTTTACTTGCTGAATATGTGGTATAGATTACACTGCTATTTAGTAAACCACAGAGATATATCACACATCAGTATTCCCAAGGCAGCTGGCAGGGTCCTGTGCTAGCACTGCCAGGTGGGGCAGGACTGCCCTTTGAGCGCTCCAGCAAGAGAGGGGGAGAAAATCACCTCAAGGGAGAACTGCAGAAGAACCAATCATTGCTTCCCATATTTTCCTGATAGTTTGCTTCTTTTGACAGGAGGAACAAAACCTCTGCCTGTCTCAGGTATGCCAATCCCCAGTTTCACCCTTTTCGGTTCAGCCAACACTGACCAATCTGTGGGGCACTTCCCTCCAAAACTTGTCTATGGAAGATTTTCTTTCTCTTTGCGTATGCATTGTGGCTAAAGATAGTAAAAGCTGGCATAAAGCAAGGCTACATTTGGCTCAGTGTTTCTGGTATGCTTTTCATCCAGTTACAACAAAAGTTATCTATCCAGCTCCCTTGTTTCTGTCTTGAAGGAAATTTTCATCTTCATTAAAATTCATTGTTCCCTACTCTCCCTCCAGGGCTTCTTCTTCTTAATTCCATCTTTGCTGTCACTATATCTACTATAAATATCCAGGCTTTGCTTGCCTTTACCTCTGCCCTCTGTTGCCAGGGTCACAGCCACTTCCTAGTACTTGTATTTTGCTACAAAATGATCAGCTTTAAAGAGCACTTGAGTATTTGTAACTCATCAGGGAAGATCAACAGGTCTGTGGCCATATCCTACTTTTATTGACCTCTATTCACAGTCCCTTCAAGCCTTTTCTCTCAGAAGGCTTTCACATTCAGACCCTCATGCCTCATAACCTAACCTTCTGTTTTCCATTTTTACAGGTAATAAAGTCCAGAGAGGCAAAAAGCACCCAGACAGCTGTACCCAGGTTTTCCAAATCTTTGGTTGACTGACTAGAAACTAAGCTGCTCTTCTTTCCTCTGTGATCTCCCACACTGCATGGATGCTCTTCTTTTTTGCCTTGCTGCCTTACCTCCCTCTCCCAGAAACATTTTTGTTCTTAAATCTCATCTGAAAATTTTTCCAATTCCCTTTTGGTTTTTTGTTGTTACACAACTTATTTCCTTTCCCTTCCCTTTTCCCTTCTTCTTTGGCCCCTAAACTCAATCTAGGTTTCAAAAATTATTCTGCTGCTATTTCTTCTTTATTTCTGATTTTCCTATGTTCATGGTACTCTATCCTCAGAGATTGTTTTCCATTTTTGTCTCCTTGAGAGTCACTGTGGCAGTCTGTGTAAAACATTCCTTCTTTTTCTTTATGTCTCTCTGCAAAGTGCTTTGCACTACTTTTTATGGAGCATGCTTTCATATAAATAAATTAGATTCTGATTGCATGGGAAATGAAAAGACTATAGTAAGCAAGCTCAGAGGACACTAGAAGCATTGTAAGCAGCAATATTTATTCTTTAGCCAACTTTATTTAAAACAAAAACAAAAAACCCACAGAGGTAACGCACTTGAAAATTTTGGTACATAAAATATAATTTGTGTGTCCTTATAATAGTGTAAAATCAATTTTGTACTAGGTAGCCCATTTTGGGACATTGCTCAAAGCAAGTTCTAAAATAAAGAAAGTCAGAGAGAAGAGGAGGAGAAGGAGAGGAAGAGAGAGATTTATCTGTAGTTAAAATCAATGTCTGCACTTTCAGAAAATGTAGAGGCTTTCTTCATACTCACACTCATTTTAACTTCCATGCCGTGGCTCATTATATCCTGTCTTTAATATATAAGCTTTTAGGTATAGATTCCCTTTTGCTTCAGTGTCACCAACAGGAAAAGAAAATAGTACTTAAATCTGTAACAGCTGCATATGCTTCCCACTAAACCAAATGCACTATAGATGTGCGAGCCTTCACTTTTAAATATTTTCAGCTGCTTATGTGATGTATACATGTGGCAAGTCAGCAAAGTGTTAGCTTGCAATGCTTCCAGCCAGTCATATATCTTTTTTTCTCCATGTGTTGTTGTCTTCTCTCTTACATATATCAATATAATCTTTACTACCTATCTCCATTTTTTATAATGCACCTGATATAAATCTACCTGAATGTTTGTATAATACAGAAAAATATATATCTTAATGTGGAGATTTAGAGAATTAAATTGAGAAATCCATTTTATGGAATTTCATCAGTCTTCAGTGTAAAAAGGTATATAGGCTCTATTCGGTTTTGGAAGAAATTGGTGATTTTAGTTTCTCACCGTGAATTCTGATATTTCAGAAATAAAATGGTCCTGTCAGCTCTCACACACAAAAAGTACTCCTATTATAGTCCTCTGAAGCCTAAAAAGATACTCACCCTGGCTGCAACACCTCAAACAAGGGAGGGTGATGGGCTGCTGGGGTCTGGGCTTGTCCACCACTTCGACAAACCTTGCCTCATGTTCCTCCCTGCAGCACACATGTCTGGTCTGCTACTGAGCAGTGTCACTTGGAGCCACCACCATGCCTGTTTTGCACCCTTTCTAATCATTGCACACCAGTGTAAACCCCAAAGAAAACAGAGCTTGTTCTGGGCAGAGACTGGTAACCTTCACCTGAGAAACACAAACGTAATTTCTGTCACTCTCCTTGCTACCCACCCTTTCAGCTCTACAATGCCTAACAGCAGCACTCTGGGTTCGCCTGATAGCTAAAGGATATGAAGAAGGAAAAATGAGGGCAGAAATTCTCTTCTTGTCGATCCAACATAGCAGGTGATTAAGGCAGACAAATCCCTGGCCCACAAGACTTCAATAGTTCCTACAGAAGTGAACCCCCCATGTCTTTCCTGATGTTCTTGCTGGGTCTAATAGAACAATGATACTTCTTTCTACAAACCTGGTCTCAATAATTTATGGCACTTCAACATAGAAAAAGCTTCGTTCACCATCATCCCCCACATGCTAAGATACCTCAGAAATTATCACAGTGGTTTGGTGCAGGCAGTGAGTGACTGGGAACTTTCACTCGGGGCCAGTCTGCTCACACAGAGCTGATGACATGGATGCATCAGCCTGCCCTATTGCTTCATGCCTATTAGCACTCACAGAACTGATTGTGTTTCCTGTCACAGTTCAGCTATTATCAAGTTCTGCTCTTCATATGCGGACCACAACGAATTTGAACCAACTCCAGCAAAACATAAAAAGGGATACTTTGGATTCCCATATGTGACGAGATACTATTTGACCTGTGTGGCCCACAGCTCATACGCCTTAATCATGAAAATCCCTTGTGAAGTCAGTATGTGAAGCTGTGGGTAGACTTGTTAGGATTTTGCCCCTGTTATTATTCCACAAGCCAATCAGACACTGTCTTCAAATAATTGAAGTACATGGTGTCCTGGAGATAGCCACTTGTATTATTTCATATGTGACTATAGCCAGAAAACAACACACCTCCCTGCGAGAAGACCCTGCTTTGGCCAGAGCTTTGAGGTCACCTTTTCTAGACTTATAGCTTATACTGAGCTCTCCAAATAAGACAAGTTTTTAAATACAAAAGTAAGATTTTATTACAATATAAATTAGAATACTTAACTTTTCAAACAGAAAAACATGCAAATAAAACAAACACTATTATCAATGCCTCCAGTATTAAGACTATTACATCCAAATTTAGGCTTCTAAATAAAATTGCTTGATTATTCACAGGCAGTTCCCAACTGAAAGTTCTGACTTCAGCAGAGAATTATGAGTATTGGGTATATAGCCATGCATAATTAGGAAACTTAATATCAGTTTAGGACTAAATTTTAACGCTAGACATTTGAAAGTTCCAGTCAACATGTGTGAATGTGCTAGCTGTACGTGTAAGGTTTTGCTCCAGTGCATCCAGATACACGTCTTCAGCAATTCTGCAAAAATGTAAATTCAGCCAGCTCTCCCCAGTGGCTTACCACATTTCTCTTGTTAATAACTAACAGTTTTAAAGAATTATCCATATGTTTTTTGTCAGTCTTCAGCTTTCTAGGATTACCTGTGTACCACATCTTGAACGACAGAAATATCATGATCTCATAATTTATACATTGAGTCGCTATATATTGTGCCCATGTGAAGCACCTTAAAAACTGATATTTATGTATTAAATTAAAGCAGATCTGTCTTATGCCTTTCTCCAGATGTAGAGATCTGAAGGGAGATGGCAGTATTAGTACAGCTCTGTGGCAAAACAGCAAGGATGCTTGGCCAGAGAAAGTCACATTTGTACCCCTCAGGCACAGATAACTTCCAGGTTACTCTGCTTGCTTCCAAGCATATCTGTGCTGCAATCATGCAGAATGGACTTTCCATGAGCTTTTTCTTAGGTATTGGTGAATCTTATCACTTAAATTTACAGATTCAGTAAAACCTAAAAAGCAGCACACATAGTGTTGAGATAACATTTACCTTTTTTCCTGATAATTCAGTCAACCTTTTGTTGTTGACTTCAAAGAGAAAAAGATGTAGTCATAAATGTAAAATTAATATGCATTTCAGGACTCATGTAAGCACACTGCTTCATATTTTACTCACGACGATGGTCTCATTTTACCCATTTTTCTCATTTTACTTCTTTTACCCATTTACTCTTAACTAATTTCTCCATTTGTTTCCAAACGGTCCTTAGTTCTGTGACATACATTGATAGATAATGTGCAATGTTAAAGAGCAATGACTACCCAGCAGTGAAAAGATGATGTAAATATTACGATCGCTTATACTGTAAGAAAAAAGCTTCTACAGAGGTATCTAAATTCATATAATGATCCAGATGTATGTCATATTCTGTCAACATTCATGGCAAACTTAGTGAATAGTGCTTATGAGTGAATTTGTACCAACTGAGAGGGCTCAAAAAGTGCCTGTTCCCAAATTCTTTGAATGGACCTTATCTTGTTCACCACAAAATTTCAGGATCCCGAAACTAACCCCTCTTTGCAATCTTGGGAAAAGTCACATGATTGCAAGCCAGTTCTGACTTTTTGAAATGTATTCAACTCTTAGCTCCAGTGCTATGAGTTTTGCATGTAGGATATGGACTGGACACAGCAGGCTTACACTGTCAGATTTGTTGTCAGCTTTCTGTGAGAAGAGACCTAACTCACACAGCATCATCTTTGCCCCACGACTGACTGACTAGAATCTTTTTGAAGAGGTGGAGATCAGTGAGTAATTAGATCAGAATTTTCATATGTATTTTCAAACACCACCAATACAATTTTTGAAACCTTTGGATTTTACGTAAATCTTACAGATACTTGCAGAACCTGTCAATATCAAAACAGGATGATTAAAATAACTCCAAAATTATATTGGGCCAGTCCAGCATTATTTGCAATTGAATTCTGCTTTGCTTTGAAAATATTTACATCTGATATCACTAGAAATAATTACTAGTCTTCGCAGCTGCAGTCAGGATCGAGGTTTCATTGTGCAAAGTGCTGAATATTGAGAAGAGACAGTCTCTGCTCCAAGCAGGCTGCTAGTTTAAGAGACAAAAAAAAAAAGCCAGAATCCAGATGGGGAAATGTGATATAACATACAAGCACAGTGGTTAAGGTGATGATAGCTTCACATCTTAGCCAAGAGCCTGCAAACTGCACAGAACTGGTTGATATCCACACCCATACAGTAACCCATTGATTCCACTGGGGCTCTGACAGGCAGCTAGAGCTTCCTTGAAAGCAGTGATGCCGAAACAGGGGTGTATTAATTCCTCCTCTAGGGCTTTTTTCCCCTTCTATTTCATTAATTCTATTTGGGGGTTTCTTACTTTTTACTACTTTCATTTTTATCCTTTATCTATACTTTTAATCAGCCTAGGCTACTTCTGTTTTCATATACGAAACTGTCTGATGTAACCTCTGTTTTTTTAATTTAAAAAAAAATTTATATTTATCATTTTAATTTTCAAACCTTTTTCATCCCTTCAATTAATCCCTATTCAGCTAGTTACACCTTTTGCAGTCTTCTTTTACTGTTTAATTCCATCCCTTCCTACTCCTCAAATCTCTGGGTTACTTTAAACTTTCAGTTCTTGTTCTCCCCCTCACCAAATTTTCAGAGAATCAAATTACTTCTTCTACAGTCAGCACAATGTCCTGATTATCATTACATTGTCTAATTTAATCTTTACTAACCCATTCAGCAATATGAATTCTGAAATAAAGTACTATATGAAAAATAGTGTGAAAATAAACTATCTAGTAATGATTAGAACTCCTGCTGATTGCCTGGCTTTATGTGAAATGATGGCAATCACATGTTCAAAGCATGCCAACTGAAGTGTGGCTACCATACTTAGCAGTTCTGTTTCTTATGTGTCACTATTATGAAATATAGCAAAGAACCTTTCTATGGCTCTATGATCTCACATGGTGCTTAATGGGAAAGCTGTGTCAGAACTTACAGTGAAGATGAATCTTTCTATATAAGAGCAGGTAAGCTAGGAAAAGTTAGAGGATAAGGTTTTGTGGTGGAAAAAAAAACAAACAACCAAACCCAAGATGTTTGCTTCTATAAGGAAGCTTGTCATTGAACAAGGACCAGTTAAACTACAGTGTTCCAGGGTTGTTGCGTATCAGCCTTAGACAAGAAAGGTCAGACTTTCTTTGTTGATGAATTAATAGAATACAAATTGAATAAATTAAATGATTGTGTGTTTAAAACGTGAATACATCTGTATCAGTTTGACCACAGATACCCCAAAGACAATAGTGGGGGTTTTGGATGTCTGTGGCATTATCTTAGGTCCTCTGTATAAATCTTGCTGCAACCCTTCTTACACCATTCGAGGAGCAATGAGTGGTTCAGACTGGAGGATAATTCATGGCAGCTGTCTCCTGTGTTCTATGTCCTTCCTCTTCCACAGGGAAAGAGCTGTCTGAAGTGCAGGATTTGGGGTTGAGGGCTTTTGCTTTCCTCTGGTTTTAAAATTACAAATATGCAGTGTTGAGTTTTTATGGCAACAAAGACTACACATGAGATGCATCTTGTTCTTGGAAGCGGAGATAAGTTTTCAGATGCTTCTTACTTCCAGTAGAAGCTCTCAGGAAAGCTGTTTAGCTGCTGTATCTCTGTCAGACAGGAGTTGTAATTTTGGTGGTATTATAAGGGCAAACATTCCTACTGCCAAAAAACGTCCTTTTGTCAGCATAGTTTTTCACTTAGGAAACTAGGAAAAACTATGCTGACAAAAGCACATTTTTGCTGGTATGCACTGAATCTACCTGAGGAAGGTCTGCTGATACAGCTACTCCAACAAACATTGTACAGGTAGGCAAAGCCTTGAGCTGACTCTCAAGAAATTTCTGCCTTCTGCAGTGATGAGTTTCTTCTGCTAGTAGATACTTCTGTTTCTCCTCAGGAGTCACTGTGGATGCAACTTTCATCCCAAAGATTAAAATGAGCAGAGCTGAGCCCTGCATTTGAATTGATGACAAAAAAATCTAATGAGTGAGTGGATTTCAAAGTTTCTGTAGTATAGTCAGGAATCAAGAAGCAGAGAAAAAGCCTTACGTGACATAGGTAATTGCAAGGCGTTTCCATATTGACACTAAAGTACCATATACCTGGGTTGGGTGTTGCTTCTGTACAAACCATAGTCTATTCTCATGTATATACTTAAGCCTCAGAAGCTGCCATTTTTGCACATAGTGAGGCCCAATGAAACTCTCCAGGAGCCACTTTCCCAGCAGTTGACCATGCAGTGAACCGCAGGATCACAGCCCAAAAATACCAGGAGGAATATGTTTTACAACATGGTTTATAGCTGCTACCAGGTAATTCATTGATAAATGTTTGTAAAACAAGTATAAATGTCATGGTAGGAAAATAAGGGGAAATTGTCATAAGATATACACTGTATTGAAAGATTATTCAAACCTCCTACAATGTGAGTTTATCTTATTGGTATAAAATACATTTTTGATCACTGGCTTACACTCTCCTTTAAAATCAATTTTGTAGCTTCTGTATTAGAGGACTACATCTTGCTTATGTGTTGGGAAAAACACAATATTTATCCGATCACTTCCAACTTGCAACTTTCTGAGCCAATGCTCTCATTGCTAGCATAATTCTTGGTTCCACACAAAGATCTTGAGGAGCAGACTACGCTTTAGTCATGCAACTCTCATTAAAAACAGCTGGGAGAGTAAATCCTCGTGTGACTGAAATGCAGGGAAATGAGTTTGCTAGTAATATGCCTCTCAATCTATGTGACTAATCAGTCTCATATGCGATAGCATGATAAGGGTAACTATGAGGGACACACTTTCATTTTACTATGGTTTATTAAGCTGTAAATCAATCACCTTTTTGGAAAGTGACACTATCGCATTGACATATGACTATGCTACCTCAGATGCCCCCAAGGAGACACATTACAGCCCTATTTCACACAGTGCACAAGATTACTTCTCTTCAAGTTCATAGATGGCCTTAACCATCCTAAGGCTCTTCCTACACTCAAAGAATGAGCAACAAGAAAAAGTGATATGACAATTATTGGAAATTACTATTCAAGCCAGAATTTCCTAACACTTTCAAAAGTTTGACAAGTACATGTGCCTTTGCAAAATTAAGTGAAGGTTTACACTACAGTTACATAAATCCTCCAGTAAATAGTACAAATTGTCAATTTTCAAAGTTATTTAGGTGTTTTGATTTAGTAAGAGAGCTAGGAATCTAGGTATGCTTAAAAACCTTTCCTGAATCCTAGCACATCACCGCATAGGAGTTCATTCATTCATTTGAAATGTGCACACAGCCCACATGTCTACCAGGGCAGGATTTGGGATTGACTGCAACAGGGATTACATGTTCAAATGTTCTGTAAGTGTAAGTCTTCATGTCCAAATTTTTTGCTGAGATTATTGTACAATTTTTTTTCTCAAATGTGATAATCCTACCATTGGACAGTCATATAACTTTCTGTATCCGCTGCTGGCCCTTTTTCCAAAGGTGTACATTTATAACCCAAGGTTATAAATAATTAGTACAATTTAATTTTCAATACTATGCAAAAGGATACTCTTGCTGTATCTTTAGTAAAGTAAGTTAGAACAAACTTGTGAGCTTTGACTGAACAGCAGTTTGATATAACCTGTGATATTCTCCAAATGTCAAAAAAACAATATTGGTTAGCTAGTTAGTGTTGTATAATGTAGTTATTAATTTCAATGGGATTATGCCACAACAGAATCCTCTCAGTAATTTTGAATACATTTGCACAAAATGACCCCAGCAGCTGAAAGAATGAATCACATTTTGTTCCTACAAACTCTACTCCAAAATTAATTTCTGTGCATAATTTATTGTACTCATCAAAATTCTGAATTTAGATGTATAGCTATAAATATTTAAATGTAGGTTTCCGTTTGTAATTTCCAGTGGTTTATTATAAAACATCATAAAGTCAAATATCCAAAGCTATGACTGATATAGTTTGGTTAGTTCCATCAAGATCAATAGTTAATGCTGATTAACACCAGCTGAGGATCTGGCCCAGTAAATAGCTAACTACATAATAAGCAAAATAAGCCACTCTGTTATTAATTACAAAAAGAGCTAATGAACACTTAAACCAAATACTGGGGTTTGTGGAGGGTGTTCCAAAGCACGTAGGCAGTTGTGGGCAATTTGGGAACGGATCAATGTGTCAAGTTGTGGAGTTCCCACATTTCTCTGTTCTCAGCTGTAAACCCTTTGCATATTTTGGGAGTAAAGGAGGAGTCTACATTTTTTGCAGATGCTGGCAATGTGCCAAATCCTCCTATTACAAATATTTCTACTTACTGCCAAATGCTCTCATTGGGAATGCTCCTTGTATCCCCATAACTACTGGTTTTGCTCAGTCTATCACTCAATAAAACTAGCCACTAGTCCAGCTGGAATAATCTGAACAGAGATAGAGGGCACCAGAAATTCAGATACCTCTAGCTGAAGAAACTGGGCTGTTAATAAATCCAGCATGCTGAGATTTATTACATGATTTTTACGTTAAAAGAAAATAGAAAGTACTGCCTCACAAGTGCAAATATGTTTTACTGAGGATCATGTAATGACATGACTTGAAATGATAACAGTATTTAAAAGTATGATGTGAGAGAAATCGTCTAGTGATAACAGCTGTAAATTTCTTTTAGACCTGTATTTTCCACTCATTCATCTATCACTGACTTCAGTGGGGCCAAAAGTTCAACACTGATGTCCTAATGATTTAGGAAAATTTGAAAGTATCTTAGCTTTAAAATTTTTTATTTTCCACATATAAGCAGTACTTGAGATCAAGTGTGTTTTCCCTGGTGAATCTGAAAAGAAGAGAATTCATGTATTTGCTACCTTCTACTTTCTACATGCAATTTTTCTATTTTCTTATCATTCTGTAACAATGAAAGATGCCACATTACTGCACAGAGCCTTAATTTTAACCTGTCAGATGCATTCATTCCTTTCACTATAAAAAATTGCATTTCACATTTTCTTTCCTGAGACCCCAAATTTGCAAACACTTAAGCATGTGCTTTATATTAAGTCTCATTTGGTACAGAATGGGAAAGCAATGAACTGCACGTAAGAGACATCAGTGAGCTACGGAAATATTTTATAGCTGTTTTTCTAGACTACATTTAATTATTTTAATACCAAATTGAACTGTTTCATCTCATGTCAAATATACCAGAGAAATCTTGAAGCTACTCTTTAGGCTTCTTTTGGTCTGGTGAATATTTTCTGGTTTGGGGAATTTCTTTCGAACAACCCAATGATTTAATTGCAGATCTCTTTCCTCTAGCCTAGCAACTAAGCCAGAGCCACCCCACATTAAAGGCAATGAGAATAGACTAGACTGATTTACAGTAAAAATATTTATATTTAATATTAGTGTTTCTATAGTAGGTCACTAAAGAAATAATAAAAATGGTAGGCTGCTGTTACTGCCTTAAAAAAAGGATTTTTATTTAAGCAAATCATGTTAGTATCTGAAGCCTACTGGATTATCTTCTAACATATGGTAAGTATTGGTTATGTGGTGTGCTGGCTTGCATTTCATTGTTGGAAAAGCATAGAAAACTGATTTTAGTATGCCTTTGCTCTTAGCAGCAGGGTATAATCATTTTTAAAAGAAATTATGGAATCAAGCATTAGCATACTGTGTAAATTTAGGATTTATGTAAGGATGTCATATATCACACACGTATATTGCTTTGGGATGCTTAGAAAATCTTCAGTACCACATGTCACAGTTTTGTAGTTGTTTAAAATGGTAACTAAGCACATGCAAAAAGATAGCAATGTCTTCTAAAAAATTACATTGTTAAGTACTTAATAAACATACTGAAACATTGATACATTATCCATTTTACAGCCACTGAACATTAGAGAATTTGCTTCTGTGATGCGTCAGTTATCACTATCCCCAAGGGTATTAGTGAAGCCCCAGGTATTTAGCACCTTGCAACCTTGCCCTTTTTACAGGATTTAGTTCAGGTGCCTGGAGGTGGGAGGTTGAATGTGGGTGGAAGTGGGGGATCCTCACACTTGCAGAAGAGAAAACCAACTCTTCATGTTTCATGTCTTCACAATCCCTCACCTTAGGCAAACTCTTTTCTCCATGTGAGGGGAATGAGAGCTGTGTCAGCAGGTGACACTGGCGGGCTGGCCACCCCTACGCATCTCCAACAGGCACAGGATGAACACGCAAGGCTTCTACCCAGCAAAACACTGGGAGATGTGCCCCAATCTGACACCAGCAGGTGTCTGCCAGATCTTCTGAAACAACAACCTGCACATTGTCACTCTAACCAGGAAGCTGAAATTGTAATTGTGAGGTGAGAGAAAAATACACATTGGATACTTGCTGGCTCACGCTTACTACTGATGATAGGCTTGAATTTACCCTTCACTTCAGCTTTCAGCAGCTTAATTAATCTACTAATGTCAAAAGGAAAATAATCTGTTCCAAGCATTCATTCTAAAGACTCAGTGCTTTAAAACTTCATTTCAAAGTCGATCTCTCCTCCATCAAAATGAATGTAAAACTCAGAGGTGAAAAGAATCCTGTCCTGTGACCCTCCATCGCTGTCACTTTTGTTCCACCAGACCTCTATAATGTGTCACCTCCCATTTCATCACTACTGTTTATTTTGGACTGTGCCTAAATAAGGCTGTATGTTGTTTATCCACGCAGTGAGAGCCAAACCACAGAACCCCAAAATTAAGGGGATTTAAGGATATTGGCTGTTACAGGCTTGTACTGCTAGATTAGGGCTATACGGGGGGTTGCAGTGAAGTCACTGCAGTGGCAAGTTCTGGCAGCAGACTATGAAGAGGCCAGAAAGTCAGGGTATCCCCTTTCTTTCCTGGCCCATGCTGTATGAATGGCACCAGGCTGCCTGTCTTAGACATTGAGCAGTTGACTGGCCAAAGTCCTCCAAGCTATGGAGTTAACACAGCTCTTTGGTTGTCAAGTGCCAGGTAGAAGATGGTACTGTGTAAATAAAGAACACTAAAAATGCCTGGAGACAAATACAGGGGATGGGAGGAGACAGAAGTGGATTTGGACTGCTACACTTAGAGACCAACAAGACAATAATGGGAGGAGCGCTATTGATGCAAAAGATGATTAACAGTCATTTAGAAGAGACCATGTGGTGTCCATGTAAAACTGCTCAAAGGTGATTGCTTAAGAATAAGACATCTTGACATTTCCCTAGGAGCCAGTCCTAGTCCTGCCCTCAGCTAGGTGCTTGCTTGATGAGAGATAGAAAAGTAAAGCAGGAATCAAAATTCTTACATATTGGATCTCTTTAAACTGCTAGGTGCTCATGGAAAGGAACAGGCACAGCCAGAAGTGGTATCTATTAGTTTAAATTATACCATGCAATGCCAGATTCAGCAATCACACCAGCAACTTCTCCGAGCTGCTTCAAAGGAGCAAAGGAGCAGGGGTACACACTGAAGCACAGGTGTCTCACCGCATGCAACTAGCTCACTGCATTGACAGTGACTATAACTCATACTTGCAGATAAATATTGAGCAACCCTGACATAGTCTGTGACCTATCACATAGAAATGTCCCTGAAAAAAAAAAAAAAAAAAAAAAGAAAAAAAAATGTTAACAACCTAGAGAAAGCCCAACTCTTGCTATTGCACCATGGGCCAGCATCTAACGGTGTCCCATCTATGCTCCTTGGGCAGCCAACCTCTCCAGACACAGCACTTCAATGGACCATGAGATACGTTGGTTCTATGGAAGAAAGGGCCCCCTGGGTGAAGCTACAGGAAAGCCACCTATGCAGTCAGATGTGAGCCTCCAAGGTCTGCTGTGCCTGGTAAGAGGTTTCCCTTCTTATTGTTTCACTGATCTGACCGCTAGTTCCTCACTGGAGTTTTGCAAAGCCTGCGGACCTGGAGGTTAGTGGACTGCCTCTGCCCAGGTGTCCAGGAGGGCAGTGCCAGAAAATGGTTCTCCAATCCACTAAATCATTTTGAAAATAAAATTATATTTAATTAGTGTTTAGCGCTGGCTGTCTTCAGTGTTTACGTTGGTTTGTTTCCATGAACTGAGAGTTCTGGGTTATTTATTACTGCTCATATATTATGCTCTGCTTTGACAGTCACCTTATGTTCTGCTGGTTTGGTGAGTTTTTGTCAATTTCCCTGATTTCATATATGATTCCTGGTTTTTATCTACACATTCTTTTCACTGCATCCTCTCAAGACAGGAGTTTGCCCTTGTTGCCGAATGGATTGTAAGGGCTGGACTGCAGAATGACTGCACAAGGAGTAAGGGATTTATGTACAAACAGCTTGACAAGGTAAGTTTGCCCAAACACACAAGCCATCCAAATTTTGTGTAGAACAGACTTCTTGCATTGAAGAAGAGTGAAGAAAAGCTGTGGCTGATGGCTGGGTTTATATTTGCATTTTCCATCAAGGAGTTATTTAATCCTCTCTGCAGGAAGCATTTGAAATATGGGCCTCAGCCACAAAATGTAAATTCCATTTCACTCTCCCCAAAAGTCTGGGGCTATTCGAAACTCCGAAGTTCTAATCCTCCTCCATGCCAAACAGTCCATGGAACAAGAGCTACCTTCCTTCATATTTCAGCTGTCTTTTTAATATACACTCCTCTCTTTCACTGTTAATTATGTCTCAGCCTCTTGCTCACATGTGACAATGTCAGTTGAAGCATATGCAACAAATTAATAATACGAAATTACTTGGCTCTGCAACACAAGATAATCTTAAGGAACAACTGAAAATTAAATATGGTAATACAATATTCACATATATGTTACCCGATAATGTACACTGCAATTTAAATCCTACTACTGTCAAATTCTTTAAATCATTAAACACATGATACCCAGTGGACAGTTTGTTCATTCTAGAAATGTTTTGACATTTTGTATCAAAACAGTTTTTAGCATGGTTAGCTAACTTGCTTAGCAATTGTTTTCTGGTGTTCTGCATAAACTAAAAACACTTTATCAGTTATGGTCAATTACTTCTAACTCAAGATTACAGAAGTATATAAAAATTCACATATTTAACAGTGGAAGTTATTTAGAAAATAACAACCTTTACGCCATCGAATTCCCGGCCGGTTTTGAGGTCCATCCACACATAATCCCCCTGGAATCAAAGAGAGAACAGTTACATTCAG
>JANHGB010015452.1:0-13331 GCA_026283785.1 Coracopsis vasa | reverse complement strand
CATCGTGATAGAGGATGTATTGCTAAAGACTTAGAAGGATTACAAAACAGAGTTAATGTCCAATTACTGGCTCAGAAACAGGGTAATCGCAGCACACAAACTTATCTTGCAATTGCTGAACTGTGTTGATTGCCTATCTGTGGACTCCTTGGCTGTAGCACGCAGTCTGATGTTACACCTATACTGAGAGTCAGCTAAACCAAGTGAAGTTATCTTTATTTGCTACTGGACACACACAGGAGTGGTAATCACCACTGCTCACCTCCTGTGCAACAATCTGATCATGTGTTTAAACCTGAGTTCCAGCAAGATTTGGTGCCAGGCGTAGAGAACCATGTGCTAGAGACAATCCTAGCGTCTAACTAAGCAACAGGCTTTTCTGAAAGCATTATTCTTTTGTCTGCAAAATCGGATATAATGCTCAAGAGCGAACGTGCTATCCTTGAGCAAACAAAGCTGTACCTGAAAAACAGCAAAGGCCTGATTCTCAGAGCCATCTTACAACATTCAAAGAAAGGATGCCATAAAGTATCTTTGCTACCCGAGCAGCTTTTGTTTCACCCTCTGCAGCCATAAGAAGCCCTTCTTTCACAGCTCTGCAGCTGCCTTACAGCTATAAAATATCACCATCCGCACATACGGCTCCTCATCAGACCATGTGCAGGACAGTGAAAGGAACATCCCATGTACAAGTCTCCAAACTCACCTGCCTGCCCAAACAAAAACACTTGAAAACACAGAAATCTGCACACTTCCGAAGCTAGCTCTTGTCCCACAAATCCTGTCTTTTTGAGCAAATTTAGTTTAGGTATCACAAGCCAAAACCTGAATATACAGCACGATGTACAGTAACTGTGGAGATGTTAATTCACATCAGTTACACACAGTGACATGTGAGCTCCCAGCTATGTCACAAGACACATAAGATACACTGGAAGATCAGGTTAGGTTTCTTGGGAGTTTGTGTTTTGATGTTTAGGTTTTATTAGGTTGTTTGGGGTTTTTTTGGTTTGGGTTTGAGGTGTGTTTTTGTGGGGTGGAGGTGGTGTCATGCATTTCTTTACTTAAGTTTTATGTCTTAAGAAAATGATGGAAGAGATCTTTGAAAGTGAGCCTTATTCATTTTAGGAGGCATTAAATTATGTAATTTCTTTTCTGTTTCTTTGGAATTTGCATTGTTTTTCAAGAAAAAATATTTTCATTTCTGAACATGAAACTTGGATACGAGGTGGTTTTGCAAAACATTAACAGGTTTATACAGAATTTTTTAATCTCCTTAAAGAGGTTAACAATTACAGCATAGTTCTCATTTAGAAAGGATACTATTTACCCTCAGGTGCTTTTTCTCCCCAGTGTAAATCTAACCTGGAAATCTCAATAAAGACAAGTTGAAATCTTACAGGAACGTCAACTCAAAATATAGATTTTTAGAGTTTAGTAGGTTTTTGGAAGTGTTGATCTCTGCTTGAAGTTAAGCTACAGCACTGCAACACCGCTTCTTCCTTCTCAAGACAAACGTCTTTGAAAGACTCTTAATTTACATGAATTCACTTGCCATCTTTATTGCTTTGTTGTAATTTTTCATAGCACATCAGTGCACATACTGCCTTCCCAAGCCTATTTCACTTAGAAGACTTCTCAGGTTTTGACACAAATTAAGGCATCACATGTATCCCAAGGTTTTAGAAGTCAAGACTGCTTTTAAAAGCAGCTAACCTTCCCTAGTGTTTCCTCTTACGTCTTCAGTTTCTGAGGAGTATTTTATTTCTGCAGGTCACCTATACGCTTAATGTAACTCCAGAATCTTGACTTCGAGCAGAACCTTCAAATTATCATTTGCTTTCCCCCTCCAAGATGTTCAAGCATCACACACATCAAATATTACAACAGAAATTATCATGTGTACATGGTTACCTTGTTAAACTGTTCATTTCTGTCGGCGCTATTTCACTCGATACTAGCCGAGCAATTCAATTACAGGGGAGTGAACAATATTACCAACAAACACTATAGGCACAGTTAAAATGAGCGAAGGCTAAAGCCTCTTCCCTAAGGCTGCAACCATTTATTCTGGAGCCCCATTTATTTCCGCTACAGGGGTGTGATTTTAAATAATTGGCTTTAATAAGGCAGAAGTCATTTTAAGTAGAAGTTGCTCCAAAAAAGAAACCAGGCTTTCCACATTTAACATATCTTTTAGACAAAATATGAAGATTAACTTCTACAGCCACACAAAACAGCATTTAAAGGGACACTTAGGCACTGCTCCTTAAGTACAAATCACCAGTATCTAAAAGCTTCCACAAAAAAACCCAAACATGGCTTCAGATTTCCACTGTATCAATTACCACTCTCCAGACAAAAAACAAAATTACAAGCAGTATCCATCTCAAAACAGTTTTCGTTATAAAGCACTTAATAGCATTAATACCTATCAGAAAAGCATGTTTGGCCTTTTCAATAATTATGGTTAGCCACGTGCTACCATAACAAATGCACTAGCTACATGAACACTCCTAAAGTCCAAACTGCTACTTGAAAATGCCTCAAGTTATTCTTTTCTTTACATAACTAGCTCTTTCTCCAGAAGCACACATTTCTTCTCTAGCATGCATACATTATAAAGTAATATTCCCTCTTATGGTTCCTTACTGTAAGAAATACACACCACTCACTGCCCAGTACAGCTAGCTAGCAACAGAAAGCTGGGACTGCCTTCCTCTGGGTTTGAAAACAAAGCCAAGCAGCAAGTAATAAAACCAACAAGCTATGGCCTCCTAGAGTCATGGCTGGGACCCTTCATCCCTTGCCCTTCTTCAGCACTGTAACTCCAGCTAATCTGGCCTCATAAACCCCCTGACAACCCCGTTCAGAGTGATGCCCGTGCAGGCTGGACGGCTGGCTGCTGCCAAGCAGGATGCAGGAACAGAGTTAGGAACTGCCTTGTACTAATCTAGAGGGTTTTTTCTTCGATGTGCTTCTTTTCATAGCACTTATGGGCAACAAGTATTTGCAACTTTATTCTTTTAGCAGAGAGCCGAAAACTAGCCAATGGTTTAAACAGAACTGGTGATGGAAGAGAAGAAAGAGGAAGATAGATGCAATAGTAAGAATCTGATCACTAGCCTCATTTATTCCTAGGAAACTAGGCTGACAAATCCTAATTCCATCAGTTCCTTATTTATTTTCATCTACAAGAAAATATTTTTCCATTACAAGGAAACCCTGAATTACAACTACTCAATGAGAACTCTCATAAAAGAGCAATTAAAGTAGAGGTCTGAATGCTGCCCGCTCTGCAGCCAACAGAGAGCTGTTCTCTCATTCACTAGGTATTTTTAATTACTACAAATATTTTGCTTAACATTACAGCATCACCATAAACTTCCTTATCCAGTAAGGAAAAGCATGAAAGATTCAACATCCAGAAGCTGCACCACTCAGTTCTACCGAAAGCATGACTAATTCAAGCTGGGTTTTATGATTTTCTGTAGCACTTATTTATTTAAAAGAAAGAATTTTCTGTCACAGCTAAAAAATAGCTTGATTTCAAAATTGTGACACACCTTGAACTTGCAAGAAAGCGGTTTCCAAACCTATCTCCCTCAAACTCAATGCACATAGGTAGAGCCATCATATGACATTGCCTTTCAAGACATTCTAGAAGACCCTGATCTGTTGGCAATTTTGTTCTCCTCAGAGGCTGCTGCTCGGAGTTTTGGGGGGTTTGTTGCTGTTCGGTTTATTTTCTTTTGGGAGAAGAGATGCTTGCAGAGCACCCAGCAGAAACTACCTGCTGTACTAGAAGTATCCCCATGAAAGTTTTGACTGCCTCCAGTACTGATCCCTACCTCACTAGCAACCTGCCTCCAACTGGACTTTGCACCACTGATCACAATCCTTTGGCCTGACCATTCAGGCAGCTTTCAATCCACTTCCCTGTCTATTTATGTTTGTCAGCATGCTGACAAGGATGTTATACAGGATACAGTATCAAAAACCTTACCCAAGTCAAGATAAACTGCTCTCCCCACACTCACAAGCTAATCACCTCATTGCAGAAGGCTAACAGGTTGGTTGAGCACAATCTGCCCTTGATAAATCCTTGCTGATTATTCCTGATCATATGCTAGGTGCATCTGATAAAGTTTCTAGTGAACTGGGTCATATCTCCAACTATGAACATGCTTGTGAGGAGAAGCCTCCAATCTCCTTCTCAAGCTTAGAGTTGTAAGGAGCAGTCCAAAACTCCATTTTGTTAAGAGTATATAAAACATGAGATGGGCCTAGAAGGTCTCATCACTCCTAAGATTTCTGATATGTGGGATTATTGTTCCTATTCTCCCTTTCATAACTTAGTCTCCAGAAAAGACTTCAGGCTCATACATAACTGCAGAAGTAATGCAATGCTTAGAGGATGTCCAAATGCTCTTTCATTACTAACCAGGGATACCCAGTTTTTTGCTTAATGACTGCCATCCAGTTCTGCAAACCTGAGAGAGCACCTTGGGTCTTCCCAAGAAAAGGAACTTTAACAAAAGCAAGTTTCAAATTTCTGAAAATACTGACTCTCCTTGATGTCACCAAAACACTGGAAAGACTGTGGTAAGAGAAGTAAATCAAACTTGCAAACAGGAACCAAAGGCACAAACAAGCTATCTACAATCAAACTACTTCACTGCCACTAACTGAATTCACAGGGAAGTTTCTAATCCCAGTAAATTTTTATTAAATAAGCACCAGAAGTTATTCTATATAATCACCAATGCCATTACTTCCAAGTTAAAATCTCATTTAATGCAAGCACTTTTCAATTAACAGTGGGATTTCCTCTCAAAAAACTCTTTATAATTAGTATTTTTACACTTAATGTACTTTTGAAAGCCAAAACATATTGCTGGTCTTAATCTTACTAGTATTTCAGAATTTTCCACCAAGGCTTCTACCCATTTTTCCATGAGGATAGTTTTGCATACTACATGTCTGAACATTCCCCTTTTGAAGCAGCTTCCTTCGAATATTATCTGATGGCTGTAGAATAACATTGGCTGTTTGACGGCTATTATATATTTCATTCTTTTTTCAACTCAGCTCACAACAAGATTTAGGCATCTGTGGAAAAGGGATGGAGAGCACTCCCGGTTTGTATGCTGTCATTTAGAATTAGTGTTGATGTATTACCTCTGTCACAGCCCAGTGGTGTAAAAACTGGTCCAGATCAGTTAGGTAAAGACGGACAGGTGAAAGCTGTGACTGGCTAATGTGTGGTTTTCCTCTAATGCCCTGGAGACTAGTCAACTCCTCTCTTGAAAACCCTAGAGAAAAAGAAGCAGTACAACAGTATCACAAAACAAGCCAAGCACTGTTCTACTTCAACAGCATCACTGACAAACACTGTCTTTTAAATTATGTCTATATAACATTTTTTCATGAGAAAACTTTTGCTCGGTATTTTAAATTAAGTATATCAAAATACAAAGTCTGGCTTCTGAAAGAGCACAAGTACTTGAAAAAAAATCAATGGCATACCCATTTAAACTATAATGTCATATAAAAGCTGTAAGAGGCTAATGTTATTTTCAATGTATGCATCTTTAATACATACATACATATACATATGCAAGACAGTATAACACAAGACAGTTCACCACATCTTCACAATAACTCAGTAACCTTCTAACATAACCTCAGGGTTTAAAAAAAACCCACTTATTTTGGCTAATTATTTCTAGCCAGGTATTGGATGCTGTAGTAAAACAGGACTACTGCTCCAAAACAGACACTTTGGGTTTGCTTTCATTCTCTCAGTTACCACTAAAGCACCCTCTTCACTGTTTTAAGGAAAAAAAAACTTAATTTTTGAAAGCAAAGTAGCTGAACATTATGAATGACTGGGGTGATGAAGAAAAGACACTTGCTTTTTTCCACAGGAGAAACTGCTGGAAGATATTTCTCAGCAATATTATGTCATTTTAACCACTGTAATTTCCCAAAGTTGCATCATCACAGAGCACAACTATTTTTATATCTGAGTCAGAATATAGTAGCAGAAGTAATTCTGCTCACATGCTGGCCTTGGCAGCTCACTTCAACGTATTACTTTATTCCGATGGAATGTTTTTAATAGCGTGAGCATGTCCACAGGAAATCCCAGAGGCACTCGTTTCTATTGTTACCAGCCAATAAAAGGCATTTACCTAAATCTAGAGGAAAAATTCTTGTGTCAAATGCTGAATTTAGGTTTTCCTCATACTTGCTATAGGAAGTTGCCAGAATGAAGAAGAAAAGTATGCAAATATTTAGCCCAAATGGCAAAGTGTAAAAATAGGGTGTCAAAAATCAGACCAACAGAAAAAAGGGTATCTCACATCAAAAATACATAGCAAGATTAGAATTACTGTCAAGAAGTACTTACTACACTGTTTATTCTACATTAAATCCAGTAATTGACTATCAAAACAGATTTCAGTTTGTTAATTCCAAATTATGACATTCACATGGATTACCTATAAGGGTTGAAAACAAGAAGCTGAAATAGTCCACATCATTCACTGAATTATCCTGCACTTGGCACTTCCAGCCTGCAAAGGATGATCTACACAAAACCAATAGCAGATAGTTTATTAAAAAACATATAATTAAGAATTCACAGCCTACCTGCACAATACAATCAATTAGCATGACTAAATTGTTAACTTTAGCATTGCTGTTTCTAACTGCTGCTGGTAGAACAGCATTTTAAATAGCTTCAAAACCAGAACTTGCTCTTTTCAAGACAAGTGATAACTGAACTTTGTAACCCTACATGGGCTTAGGTTGTTAAGTTGATTAAATTACTGAGATAGCAACTTTTCAGAAATACTAGTATAACCTTTAATATAGTGACAACAGCCAATACACCGTAATTTAAATTAGTTTCATTTCCCTTATCTGGTGGAAGTCATTACATTACAAAGCTGAGCTGTATTTTTCATTACATCCACTACTTTTAATACAGCTCTCTACATGAACAAGAGATCCCATTTAAAAACAGTCTCAGCATCTATTTCAGAGTAGCTAAAGCTGTTAAACACAGAACTACATTAAAAACTTGCTTTGAGATTTACAACTCGAAAAGGAGCAACATGCAAAGACAAGAGCAAACCCATTACCAAAGCTGCCTGACACTTCCCTTTCTAGGAGCAATCTGTAAGAAATGGAGCATTCTGTTTCTCAAATTAGAAGCAGTGGGAACTAGAAGCAAACAGACACTGCTGACCACCTAACAGCAGTGCCTTGCCTGTGTATTGGTGTAGAACCAGGAGAGAGCCAGGAGCTGGGAACAAGTACACCTCACACATACTTCCCTCAAAAGGCTGCAGTTCAGACCTACATCACATTATGCAAAATGCATATTATTCAGATTTACTTATATGCTGCTCTTGGCACTTGCGCTGCAGACTATGGATCTTTGCTGTAAGAGATTGCTGCTTTCTGCTCTTACAGTCTTGCAAAACTTCAGAGCTTATGAATGCAACTTTCCAAGCCAGCAATCTGCCTCAGATCACTTTTTTTCCCAATTCCTCTCCACTAACAGCCAAAATGGCTTAGCTCATGGGTAACAAAATTCTGGAAAGTTTGTTTTGCAGAAAACTTTTTTACAGCTCCGTGTTTTGGGAGCAAAAAAAAAAATAAATTTGGAATACCTTGTGTCAGGCATATAAATTTTGCCACCCCATGAAAATCCATCCACAATATTTCAGCATCCACAATAATGACAGCTAGAATATGCACATGTCTGGAGCTACTCGAAAGAAAAAAGAAAAAGAATTTCAGAATTCCTTTAAATTAAAGGAAAAAAAAAATAAATCAGGACTTAATCAGACTATCACGTGGGATAATTAATTCCAAGGGGGAGAGGGGAAGAACAGAGGAAGGCTTTATTAAATAAAGCTCCTACTTCACACGGTATCTTTAATGGCAAATCCTTATTTCCAGGCATATTTCAGATGACCTAGTGCCTTTGCAATGCAAGCAGCTCTGCATAGTCCCTTCTAGTTTCCAGGAGGCCTTCCGTCCTCCTCAAGGCCTGCCTCACTGCTTCCTTTTCTTAACTTGTAGTCTCTCTCCGTTCGCAAGGCTGCCACTTGGCTATCAACATTGAGTGTTCCAGAAACTAATCCCTTGGCGGTGGTCACTAGTCTTCTTCCAGGAGAAGGAAGACTTTCTTCCCTCCTTCCAAGGAGGTCCCAGTCTGATTCATTATAGCATCAAAGAGATTTCATACATAACTAAATCAGCAAGAGGTCTTGCAACCTATTTCCCTGCATAAGGTGAATATTCACGAAAGAATCGGATCCATATACCTCGGGCAGGAAGACACGTAACATGGAAAGAACTTGCAACAAGCCCAAATTCAAGGAGTAGGGACTTGCATGACAAAGCTTGTCAGAATCCCATTTAAAATAATAAGATATAAAAATATTTTCCATGCAACAGTTAGCAGATGTGTCGAATTCCTAATAGGACCAGTGGATGCAAGGATTTAACATAAGCTCAGGAAGACCAAGACCAATGTCTTTCTAATATTACAAATACAAGCAGAATAGTTTTACAGCACAGAAGTTTGTTTAAATACCAGTCTAATCAGTTATCGATGCCTCAATTACCTTAGAACACAAATGCCTGTAAGGTAGTTAAAGCTGCTCAATTTCGAGGTTCACGTTAAAGGAAATCAGACATAAAAAACACAAAGCAAAAATTTAATTCTAGAATGGATCCTAACATACTACAAATACATCATAAATTATTGCAGAATTTTTACTTACTATATTAAGACTACCACGGATAATTAAGAACTATGTGCACTTCAAAAATATGTTTTCAAGATACTTGTAAATTACATGTTAGATGTTTAACTAAAAAGTATCTGATTTATAGGGGGAGGAGAGGTGATAAGTATATTATAACCTCCCTTTTTTGAATAAATTTTTACTGACAAAGGGAACCTGTTATCAAATTGCATGTGAGTGAGACCTCTCCAGTCAGCTAGTCCAAACCCACATTAACTATGATGAATTACATGTTGTCATTTCCATAAGGTTACCTGCTCTCCATGAAAGCCTCTCTACTGAGGTACTTCAGAACTGCACCTTTAGGTAACCTGCTCTGCACGCCAAATGGTACTGAAAGAAAAGCTGAATCCAATTAACTTAAAAATCACTGCTTCTCTTGCCATTAGCATAGCAAATATTTCTCAGTTACCACAACTGGCAATGCATTCCTTTTATCACTTGCTGCTAACTTTTAACTCCAGCCAGACCTCACTACTTTTGTTCACACTGTTGTTGTTTCCAGGTTGGGCTGTATCACACAGTTGCAAAACAAAACAACAGCAGTTTGTGCACAACTGGTTATTTCTCAGCCACAGACTATTATCTGTGTGCTTTCTGACCTAAACTAGCTACCAACTGACTTCTGGTTTGGGTTTAGAGTGTTGGTTTTGACCTACGTAGTCATAAGGTCTCCCTGGGTAATTTAGGGGTCTCTGGTAGAAGAACTCTGACTTACCTTGCTGGGAATAATTTCAGAAACTATCCTTCCACTTCTCCTCCTGTAAAACACACTGCTCACACTCCACCTCAGAGAGCAACACACCTATCGAGCACTGCAAATTTCCTGGAATTTGGGTTGGGGTTTTGATTTTGCTGTTGTTACCAAATTTGAAAAAGCAAAAGGAGTCTGAACTCCCCACAAACACACGAGATCTGCTTTTAAGTATTTTCAAAACAGAAGAAGAAAAAGCAAATGCAAGATTCACAGTTCTTCTGAGGCACCGATACTACCACCCTTTTGCTCATAAATGCGAAGGTTACAGAACACAAGAAGTGTAAGATCAAGGGTCTGGGGTTTCTGCTCAAGGAAACTAAAATCCAGTTCTCTCACCTTCCAGGAAAGTGCTTCCACCACCATAACAGATAATATTCTAGCACAGGATGTTCCTAAAGCTTTACAGAATTATATTAACCTTTGCCAGAGAACAGCCTGAGAAACCAAACTTAAGACTGTGGCAGGTGACCCTAATTTATTTTATCAACCATTGATCAGATTTAAACCGAGGCCTCCCACAATTGTTTCTTTAATGCTAGGTTAAAAAAAAAAAAATCATTCTAAAAGGAGTTTCCCCTCTGTTTCTTCCACTGATACTTCTGTTCCACACAGAACATGTAAGTATTCATAGGCACAACCACCAGCTGATTCACCCATTTCCTGAAAAACCCCCTAACTGCATTCCAGGCCTCAACTCCGCAAAAATTTAATACAATGAATGTAATTTATTTATATCTTATTAAATTAAGTACACCTCCTCAGAACAGTACAATGACTAAGTCACTCTGTTAGGAAACAGGAAATCAACCTCCCCTTCAGATGAAGGCAGTGTACGCAGATTTTCTTCATTCTCAGTAAGTGCTTTATCTACTAAGATACTACTAACAAAGTGTTTCTCAAAGACATCAGGAGCAGAAAACTCTCCCAGACCCTGCACATTCAGCAGTGGCAAATGTGATGATGTACTCTGGGGGAGGGGGCTGGTTTTTGCTTTTAAAGTTCCAGATAACTAAAGTCAGTTTCTCTAATGCCTGCAACTAGGCAAATTATTACACACTGTAACATTAGATAAAACTAGCTGACATAGGAGTAGTACCTGTGTCGTTCTTGGTAACAGACAGAATGGCTTCTGAAAAAAGGAATTTTTGCCTTACATATCTCTTAAATGAACATGTAGATGCACATGAATATGGAAGGCCCTATAATGCTTAAAAAAATAGTATTCCAGAAAACTAAGCAGCCACAGTGTAGGAACAAAGGTCCTTACATCAAGAGATAACTGGTTTAAAGGTAGGATATGGCACGTAGAACTAACTGATCGCCTCATACAGTGGAAGGCAGACGTCACTGGAGACTCACAAGATCTGTGCTGGCACTAGGCTGTACAGCCTATTCAGGAACAACTCAGGAAGAGAGATGACAAAGTCCACTAACAATGTTCACGCGACTCAGTAAACCAAAGTACTTTGTATAGCAGCATGCAGCTAATCAAGTCAATTCTGTCTTTTTCTTGCCAAAGCTACAGCTGGAAGATAACAAACCAGCACCTTCCAAAATGCACATTCTGTTGTTCTGCAGCTCATCAGGATACAGCTGAGCAACTCTTTCTGCCTATCCAGGAGGGCAGTTAAGGCCTGGGAAATATAAGCAGCAGAGTGATGGTTCTAAAGTAGCTAGAATAACCACACTGCAAACAAGGATCATAATGAAGTTGTTCCCACCACATGAAGGAGGGATGAGTTTTCCTACACAGTCTAGGACCACCAATATGTAGGACAATACCCTGTGAATTCCTGTATGAACAGAGTGGGGAAAAAGATTTATACCGCAAGTGTTTACTTGTGAATCTACCGCTGTCATCAATCAGCCACTGTGCTGAACAGAAGTCTTTCCTGATACACTCCCATGTTCTGATTCTCAGGATCTGTGTGTGTACAAACAATTATATTAGAAGGAGCAAAACCTCATGCAAGTCCTACACTAGTACTGTTGCACCTTTATGGAAGAAAAATAGAAAACATTTTCTCCCAGTGTAGGCATGTACTTGCACTACTGTAAAATACATTCTTTACAAACACTAAAAAGCCCTGTGCCAGTATTTATCTCAGCTTTGCCATAGTTTATTCCTGTTTAGCTTTAATGAAAAATAATTTCTGTCAAACTGAAATGCAACTGCAATAAAGTATTAACTCAGGTTCCTTCATTAACTTAATCAAATCAGTTTGTGTTACACTGTTAAGAAGGATCAGCACTCTCAGTTGTCATACTAGCTCTTGAAGAGACAGGAAACCAATACTGTCACAAACTGATGCTGAAATTGCTTAAAAAAATTAATTTGAATAATTCTCTACCCCTGTACCCACCTCATCATTCACAGAACTTAGCTTCATGTAGCACAGGTCCTGAACCTAAACTCTGAGAGCACGTGAAGAGTTTTTATCTTACTTTTCCTTTAATAGGCTACCATATGTAGGCAATGGTTTGTTAGCGTGAGTGGTTTCTTGTTTTAACTTTCATTATCTCTTTTGAAGGATCAAATGTTTCCATTTGAAATACAAAAAACACAACAAACATCTGCAAGGAATTACCAGGGATTTGAGGAAAAATACGAGCCCTATTTTAAGAAAACAACAATTTGAGCTATGCGTTGTTAAAGTAAGCCTGTCAGCTATTCATTTGCTCCATGGCTGCAAAGGTTGTCTGAAGAATTGCTTACACATTATAAAGAAGAGCATAAATCGGAAGAAACATTCACTAATGAGCAAAAGACTTTTACTGACTGGTGCAATTGTAAGTGCAGCTACATAATTCTTTTCCCCTTGGTTAGGAATATCAAACTACAACCAACCACTTGGGGACAAACTTAGACGGCCGTGTCCTTAAACACAAGCTTAGCCTTCTCCCTCTTTCAAGTCCTAGACCTTTACATAACAGTGAGCAAGGAAAAGGAAATTTGCTGGCCAGATGTGGACGAAGGAATGCACCATAACCCACTCCAGGATCCAATTCTTAAGAACTATGGATCCTTTCTGACCTTGCAGCAAGGAAAAAAACCTAATCTTTTACCCTTCATCACCAGGAGCATCCAGTCAGGGCATGCCAGCATTTTGAGAACACACTCTTCTTTTTAGATTATATTCAATAGTGCCTTAAGCATTTTTGTTACCTTTTCAATACTTTCCTCCTCCATTTTTGTTTCTAAATTGAAGGGTGTGAAAATATAATCAGGAAAAGTAGTTCATGGTGAATACAGACCTTACTATTCTTAAATTTTACTCAGCAACCCATTCATAAAAACTACACCTTACTATATATGTATGTCTTTCAACTTACTCTCCAAGGTCTACTGAGTTTCCATCATACCATTTGTAATGGACTTGATAGTGGTTTTTCTCCTTTTTTTTTTTTTTTTAAATAAGAACTTATTTTGGTAAGAAAGTTATTTTTATTTGTCATCTTTTTTAAAAGAAAATACAGTGTTCTGAAATATTTTCTAGACTTCATTTGTATGAGAACTACTGTATTTAATTGCTCTATCAGCGTTGTTCACAATAGAATCATAGAATCGCAGAATCATAGAATAGTTAGGGTTGGGAAGGACCTGAAGATCATCAAGTTCCAACCCCCTGCAATGGGCAGGGACACCTACCACTAAACCATGTCATTCAAGGCTCTGTCCAGCCTGGCCTTGAACACTGCCAGGGATGGAGCATTCACAGCTTCCTTGGGCAACCCATTCCAGT
>JANHGB010015450.1:0-11632 GCA_026283785.1 Coracopsis vasa | reverse complement strand
CCTTAATCACTTTTACCACCAGGTAGATGATCAAAGGAGGGCTTTTACAAGTACTGTTCTAAACAATTAATAATAGCACTGGGAAGAGACGACTCATTAATTTATTTGGTAATAGAGCAGGTAGGAAGAGTGCAAGGAGCTGCAACAAGTTCTGGAAACAACAACCTAACCAAAATCAACCTCGTACTATTCATCAAATTCAACAATCCCTTCTTGTTAGTCAGCCCAAGGGGTCTTGAGAATTGGGAATGAATGAAACAACACAGCCCCAAATACAATGAAACCCAAAGCTAAAGTCAATTCTAACCCTGAAAATAAACACAGCACAGAGAAACACAAAAACCAAAAAGCTCAACAAAGTAGTCACTATTTCTATTCCCAGTTATTCCAATCCACCAATTTTGCAGAATCCAACAGTTCACCTGATTTTCCAAGCCCTGATCCTAGTCTTGCTTAGATTCAAAAGGTAAAAAGTCATGACACTAATTAGCAGTCAGGTTTTGTTTGATTTTTTTTCCAGAGACTTGGGAAAACTTCTGGTCTGTGCTTTATAATGTCCAGCAAGAACAAGAATTACCAGACTGTTTAACTTATTCTTACCATCCTTTTCAGCTCAAGTGTTTGCTGTGTGTCTAATCCAGTCTACCATAGCATGGTTTAAACACGTATTCTTTTGACTGGCTATGGGCATGTCAAACCTGTTCCTCCTTCAAATCTCCTCATCTTTCCATTAGTTTCCCGGCTTTTTCTAACTCCTTTCTATCTTTCTTCTCTGTTCTAAACCAACTTCAAATCATTCAGTTTTTCTCTTACATCCTATGTTTTAAACTGCTGATCATGAACAATATACATTTCATAACAGCCCTCTGAGGAAAGAAGGAAAACACTAGATTATTGGGCTCTTTTGCAGAAGAGGTAAAGAGAGTGCAAAATGCAGAAACTTCTGTGATCATGCAGAAGATTAGCAGCCTCACTCTTATGAGATTACAGGAACGGTTGGCTCTTAACATTTTGCTGTGACTGCTTTGAAGAAAGAAGGTCAGATCTGTCTTCTTTCACTTCCTGAGCAGCAATCAAAAGAAAACAAACAAACAAACAATATTCTGCAGTCTTTCTCTGGACCAGCAGGATTTTCTAGGAAATCCTTGCTGTGTAGCAACAGCTGGGTGAGCTGCAAAAGTACAGAATGAACTATTAACCTTGTGTGCCATTTCCAGGGGTTTTCCACCTTTGATGAGGATACCATTCTGCGCAGCAACGCCTGTGCCCACCATCACAGCTGTGGGGGTAGCCAAGCCTAAAGAACATGGGCATGCAATGCTCAGCACAGTGATTGAGGTTTGAAACGCAAACCTCAGTATTAGTTCAGCTTTTGAAACGTGTTTGCTCTGATTCTGCAAGAAGAGAGAAGGGGCAGGGGGAAAGAAAGAGATGTATAATTGCTGATAGAAGACAATATAGTTGTACAATGTATCATGGTCATTTAAAAAAATACATCTGCATGGAAACCTCCAGTAGAGGAAAGCAATATATTATTGTTACTGTAATAGTACAGAAAGATCAATGTTATGAATTGTTTATGGCAATATTTTCTGTATGCTTTTGCTGCTCAAGCACACTTATGCTTGACTCTGCTCTTGGGCTCCTGGGTGAAAATATAACTTTCCCTTATAGCTTAGTAAAGGACAACCCTATTTCTGGGTACACAGATTCCCACAGTTTCTGAGCATAGCGAACACACATCCTAAAGATAACAGAAGCTCATCTTTCTAAAGCCAAACCCACTGTCTGCCATCAGGAACAAGGATGTCCAAAAAAAATTTAGGCATGACAGAAATGGCTCAGCTCCTTGCAATGCAGCTATAGATCATGTTTAGTCCACAAAGACTGCCAGTAATTTCAGTTTGTAGATACCACATGCAGAACTAAAGGGCAAATGAAAAGATATATTTATACCTGCAGACAGATTTTTATTAGTGTAATTATTTGCTCTGTGTAGAAAACACCATATTGTATAAAAGTATTTGCCAAATTGCAACATCAACCCTACACGCAGAAGGTATGTTAATTACACTGGAAGATATCCTAACACCCGAATTCATCTCTTACTGAAATTACTTACAGGAAAATATTTTTGAATAACATCAAAATTTATAAACCCAATTGTGATCCATACTATCAATGTCACTGTTGAAATGATGACGATAAATGGTACAAAATATCCGCTAAACTTGTCTGCCAGTTGCTGGATGGGTGCCTATAAGAAAGAAAAAAAATAGATATTTGCATGTTTATGGTCAAAACACATAAATGTGCAAAGTTCATGAACATGTGTGATTGATAGTTTTTATATCATTCTTTTTTGAAGTCTGGAGAAACACATAGTTTGCTGGACAAGTAAATATAGCAAAATATAGAATCTTTTTCTTATTTTATCAAAACCTATGAATAAAGTTTTCTTTTATTTTTACCTTTGACATTTGAGCTTCTTCCACTAATTTCACAATCTGTGCCAGAGTGGTATCATTACCAACATGAGTTGCATTAACAAGAACCGAGCCATGTGCATTTATAGAACCAGCAATCACTATGCTCCCAGGCTTTTTAGTGACTGGCATAGCTTCCCCTAGAAATAAAAGGTAAAATAAATAAACCAATGCCCCTAATAACAGTGAATATAGTCCATTAGGCCACAGCTCGTTTTTTGCTAGCAAAATCCGTATGCTAAGCAATAATGATCAGAAATCATATATTATCTATATCTAGTTAAGATATGTTAAGTGGTGTAATACTTTTATAAACATTTTTCTAGGTTTACTTCCAAAGAAAATGTTGTTTCTTTGGTCCTAACTCTCCAGTTCATCACCCCCACAAAAAGGCCAGAAGCAAATTGGTTGTAAAAGGAACTTCTAGGAATTTCTCCAGTTAATGCTTTGCATAGCCATGGGTAGTGGAAATAAAGATATAAATCTGTCTTTATTTCTACCACCCTCAGTTTTCAAAGACTAGAAAAGTTGCCTTTGTGGCAAAGCTCCTCTTCTCACACTGCCTCTCAAAAAATAATAGCTCTATACAATCTTTATTTTGTTTATTTTTAGGGTTAGTGATAATGACTGGTTCTTTTAAACTAAGGGTATTCTTGCTCCCCAGGCAAAGTAAATACATAATTAAAACAAGTAAGCCAATACCAATGTAAAGTTTTCATATCCTTTACTTATTTATAAAAATTGAACAATGCAGTTAATCCTTATTACATTTATAAAATGAAATGAAAATTTGAGAGGCTGTGAAAAAGTCCCAGGACCTTTAATGAGCATCATGTTGTGAGGCTTTCTTTCCATCTCTTTGCACTGGGAGAAGTCCTGTTCAGTGCCCATGCATACACACCCCAACATCTCAGCAATATTTCCCCATCACCCTTTAGAAGTTATTTGTGAGAAGGTACCATCTCTACAAACACATTCCACTGGAAATTCCTACAAGATCTTTGGAATAATGACAATAGTATTTATACTCTACCCCTCTAATCAGTAAGTTATAAAAAGTAACAAAACTGAGCAGAAATTCCTCAGCTTTTTAGGCTGTGTGCAGACATAG
This sequence comes from Coracopsis vasa, assembly GCA_026283785.1. Classification (NCBI taxonomy): domain Eukaryota; kingdom Metazoa; phylum Chordata; class Aves; order Psittaciformes; family Psittacidae; genus Coracopsis; species Coracopsis vasa. Next base: position 8,035 of record JANHGB010015450.1, on the reverse strand, counting down.
GTTTGGCTTCAAGCTCACAAATGCTGGGCACAGCATTCATTAAGGTGGGAAGTCATGCACACAGCAGCTTTCGGGTTGAGTCTGCTCTATTTTCTTAAAAGAAAGAATTCTAGAGGATTCCACTTCTTTGTGTAAGTGTAATGGAAGTTACCAGTAATGAGAGACTCATCTGCCATAGAAGTGCCTTCAATGACCTTTCCATCCACTGGGAACTTTCCACCAGGAACAACCTTCACGATATCACCCCTTTGAACCAGTTCAACAGCTACCTGCTCCTCCCTACAAAAGACACAAGTAGAACAGGCAGATTATTAACCCATCAAAAGAATAATAATGCTTTCACACTGACTACATCAAGCCTAGTCTTTGCACCGAGGGAGGCTGAAGTGGTTTTGGTTCACAAATATATACCTGATGATAGAGTGGTCAGGTCCAAGAGTCACCACAGTGGCTTCTGTGGCTTGAAGAGATATAAGTTTAGCAAGAGCTTCTGAGGTCCTACTCTAAGAAAGAGAAATGAATGTTTAAGATATATTGAGATATATAAATGCTGATGTCTAATTAACAAAATGAACTCTAAATGACCTTGTACAATACAAGCTACAGCAGAAACATTTGACTCAAAATTCCTCTGAATAGTTTTATTCTACTGTCATCATAAATACACAATAATTAATGTGAAGCTGAGTTACCTTTGCTATGTGTTCCAGCCATCTCCCAAGGGCAATGAATACGAACAGCATCGGAGGAGTGTCAAAGAAAGTGATGGGGCTTTTCTCTGCCTTTTCAACTATTGCTACCACAAGGATAACACAGGAATACACATAGGCAATCGTCGTGGCTAGTACGATGAGCACATCCATATTGGCCATCTTGTGCTTCAGTGACTTGTAAGCTTGTATGTAAAAATACCACCCACCAAGAAACTGTTGGAGTAAACATGGACAGACTCATATTTAGATCACAGCAGTGAAAACAAAGAGTACATAATACTGCCTACAGCAGAATTATAAACACGTAGTAGGTAAGGTAAAGCATTGCAGTGCCATGCAAATTATGTATTGACATAACTTCAGTGAAGTAATCTACTAGCAGGCTGACTCCATTGTCACCTTTTCACTTGCCCTTCCTTGTTCTCAGAACAGCTCTGCCAGCTAAATGTCATCCTTTCCCTCAGCAATGCAAGGTAAACAAGGCACTGAAGTTGAAGGTATTTGCCTACAGCTACCCAATTAGTTTGCAGCTGATCAGGTATATCTTCATTTTAACACTACCTTCCCCACTTAGATAATTATCTGATGCAACTTTGTCAGGAGTTAAGTACTGCAAGCTATTACAGAATGGATAACTTGCAGAAAAGTGCCACTTCATTCTGCATAGGTGGTACAGATAAGATAGCAGGCCTAATCCACTAAACCCCTCCAGTCTCCTGTTTTTATCACACCAGATTACATAAATGGGAGATTAATAGAAAGTAAACCCCTAGGAAGTCTGTGGACATACCTGAACAAAAGTGCACAGGACAAAGAAGAGAAGATTTAAAACAGATAATCCAGGAATGATGTTCTGTTCCAGCACCATAGACCCATGGTGCTCATCACTTGGTATTAGCATATAAATCATTAGGATTAAGACAGGGACACCAAACAGTAGGCTGCACAAGAAAGATTTCCTCCACCTGAAAAGTAGAAGCTGTAAATGCCTGGCTGTCATACATCTCACAATACCGAGGCCTGTGCCAACACTCTGCTCGCTGTGCCAAGCTTGGAGTATTAGTAATGTACTAACATGCAGCTTCAGGATATATGGGAAAGAATCAACATTTTGGGACAGTTTCAAGTGTCTCTTATATGTTTAACTGTATAGACTTCTATCAGTTAAAAACCAAAACTAATGAAAGTAATAGAAGTACTTGAACCAAATAGCAAATAGTAAAATTAAATATGCTTTACATAAGGGTAAGCTAAATTAACTGGGAAGGGCGGGGGAGTTACAGGAAATGATCTATACACATTCATTAGTGAGAGAGAAAGAGAAATACTTACTGCTGGATTTCCTTTTTATGATCTAGGTTATGTGCATTTGGAACTTTTCTAGCCACAGAAGCACGAAAGCCAATTTCCTTTTTATTGAAAGGGGAGGGAAGATGAGTTAGTTTTGATTAAACTACCCATATTACTTATCACATGCTTAAATGATACTACTTTTAGAAGAAATGTCAGAAAGGGACACTATTCCATATTTAATAAATGCCAACTTCTTATTTTTAGATCCTGCCAACATGAGAGGATATTTCAGACAATACTCAAAATGTGGACTGCAAAGGGTTTCCGCTACCTATGCATAAACACAGTGTATAAATGCAGTGAATGTCCCAGGTTTCTTAGGCATAGGAACCTCCCACTGATAGCTGGAGTTTCACTGCCCTCCTCCTTCAGGGAAATTTAAGACCTTTCATCTCCACCGGAAAAATATGAGAGACTGGAAAAACCACAAAGGAAGGTAAAAATGAACAAGCCACTGGGCTTCTCCTTAACACTACAGTTGAACAGGCAAACCTGAAGTTGAACATCAAAGTGGCTAGAATTTGTTTAAACCTGTAAAACAACAAACTACAATGCAAAGCATCCCCCAAACAAATAAAAGCAAATAGCCAGTTTTGACTGATGCTTCAATGTGTTACTGCAGTAGAATCATGCTCCCTCTCCCCAACTCCCACAAAAACCTCAAAGCATACTTTCAAGGACAATACATTTAAACTTTGTACCTGCACCATGAGATGCTCCTGTGACAAAACACACTTTACAGAACTACTTTGCCAGGCTTAACAGTCTAATAGTTAACATGTTAACCACTGCTGCCCCACCAATTCTGTGGCTTAGGAGCTTTTCCTGCGTAAATACTCTAGAACACAAATGGCAGTTTTTGCTGTCCTCCTGACTACTCAATCGCATGTTCGTCACACACATGCACTCTTCTGGTGGGGCAGAGAAAGAAAAAATTTTGTCCATAGCTTGGCCATGATAATGACAGATTTTGTAATCTGTGTGGTTACTGCTAAGCCAGGATTCTTTTTATTTAGTGGTTGTATCACAAGTTCTTTCAGTTTAAAAAGTTCTCCTCTGAACTGCTGTGGGAATAAATGCCAGTGAACACAGAGATGTGCAATACTTGTGGTATGAGCTGCTGTAAAACTCCTTTTATAGCCTCTTTCACTGGCAAGAGAAAGTAGTATTTTTTTCTGAAGTATCAACACCTCACTGAAATGACAGGGAATCAGACACACATGATTTTACACACAGAATTGCAAAGAATGAATATACGACACTTGTACCACATATAGATAAGAAAGGTTTGGTTCTGCAGTTTTAAGGGTGTGCTTTCAGAGTAACAACCTGGGTGACTATGCACTACAGTGGAGCACAGCTGCTTCACCACAACAGCATAAAAACATATGGCAATAACTGTCATCTGCAAAAGTCAGTGAAACCTCTCAAATATCAATTGCTTTGTTTCCTTTTTAACTTCACCCTACAATTGTTCGTACATAGACCATTTCTAAAGCCTACCTCAATTATTTTTACAATATCTCGAGGTCCAGTAATCTCAGGATCAAATTGGACGTGAGCTTTGCATGTGGCAAGTGCAACTGAGGCGTATGATATGCCATTTGTTCTCATGAGTTTGGATTCAATATTGTGAACACAAGAACCACAAGTCATCCCTGTAATCTAAAGAAAAGACAAATTGAGATACAGTTAGCAGTCCCCAGCATTTATCCAATATTTGTGGATGAATATGAGACTCACCCTCCTGGTGTCACAAAGGTACTAATGACTATTCAAGCTCTGCTGGTACTGACCCAAGGTCTCAGCATTAAGATTTTATAGAGCTGCCTTAAATGAAACAAAGCTGAGAACATAAGTATACACTTTTATCACAAAATTCTGAAAGCAGCAGTTATAGTCGCAGCTGTATATTTCTATAGCAGCACTTGTACACTGCATTAACTGTCATAGTATTGCTAATATAGTTCTATTAGCAGCGATATAAACATTACCAAAATCAAACTCTGCATGTGTGACTTTCTCACTTACTTAAATTTTCCTGTGGCTTCAATAAGACATGTTCCTACTTTCTGCTCTGTTAGCACAACTGTTGACTGTTGCTATCTGTCTTTTAGTAGGTATGTGTCAGAGACTAAAAACAGACTTTTGAAGGATCTGTCCTTTGTATAAACAATTTACTAATTTTACCCAAAGTACTCAGACCTCTATACAAAGCCTCAGGCATTATTAACATGCATTTGGTGCTACATTCTCAGTTGCTCAGAGTCTGTAGTGTTGACTGAAGTGCCTTCACAGAAAAGTTCAATTTCATTTCTCTTTTCTATGGAAAGCCTATTCTGTACATACAACTACCACTTTTCACTTCAACACCTTTGGACAGGTTCTTCCAAGACAAATTGATTTTGTCTTTTCAGCAACTAAGAAAAAATAGTGTGACCAACCAGGCTGACCTGCTGTAGCCACAATTCCTTAACCAGAAGCATTTGCAAGAAAATTATTTTTCCAGACCAAACCCAACACATAATTTCAAATATGCATGACTTACTAGAAGCTCCACATTCCCTTCTGCTTCTGCATGATCTTCTATGACAGTAGCACCAAAACCCAAATTCTGGATCAGCTGTGCTATTTCAAGAGGCTGCATGAGTTCTGGCTTGTATTTTATCTCTGCTTTACCTGCCATCAGTGCTACCAACACTGAAACAATCCCTGCAGTGGCAATAATAAAAAATATTAGATAATGTAGGTCCTCTGAGAGGAATTAAAAAATACATATTACCAGTAAATGTCAGCGAGGGCTGTAACAACAGATGTTCTAAGTCTAACAATTTCTCTCTGCCTCCTTCTAGTGTTGTTCCCTAGTCACAACAGCAAAGTTTTCCCTGAGATCCAGCCACACTGCAGCTCTCTCCAGCAATGAGAACTGCAACAGTGACACATAGAGGGAGGTGAACTTTGCTATGATCTAATGAGAGAAAAAGGATGTACAGAAGCAATCTTTACACTCGTTGCTGCAAGCTCTGCCCTGGACTCTCTAAGTTTGCAAAGCCCTAAACAAACCCCACAGCACAATGCTAGGCCTTTTTCTTTACTTATTTTTCCCTTTGGGATATTTTTTCATCTTCATTTTGGTTTTGTTTTTGGTTTATTTCTGTTTATCTGGTTTTGGTTGGTGGGGGTTTTTTTGTTTGGTTTGTTGGGTTTTTTTTAAATAAATCAACCCACAGAAATTCACATTTAGAATTTAAAAGTAAAACATAAAAATCACAGGCAAAAATAACTGTTCTGAAGTGCTAATGATTTCTTAGATTTTTAAATCAAGGCAGTGAGACCACCACTAGGAGAACGAGGGCACAGTAACCAATAAGCAAAATCCTCCAAAGGCATCCCTACACAAATTAAATCAAACATTGCTGGGGCTCATCTGTTCATCTTCTATATGGCCAGAGGAAAGGCAGCTCCAGTGTGCAGACTTCTAACCTAATAAGCTTTGCTGTGCCTAAGTTAATATAATCAGCCAGGCACTGGAGCCATACATTTGCTTATACCTGCTTTTGCAAATGTGACCTGAAGGGTAAGTTTCACATCACAAACATGCCAGAGCTCTCAGTAGCTCTGGAAGAGATGGATTGATTTGTAAAGCAATAAAGCCCTGAAAACTAAATGAGAACCATTTTCTTGTCTTAAGCCTTAGTTGAAATTTTTATCACATTGCAGCAACTTACTGTTACAATACAACTACGCCCATTAGGTTCGTCCACTAGTGTAGTAGGATAGTCAAACAGCTATACAGTCACGTTAGCACTAAGAAAGAACATTAAGCCTATTTAACCTCCAGATGTTGTACCACAGCCTTTTCCATTAATCACATGGAATACCTTTTCCATCCTATAGTCCCTTACAGACTCATTGTTATCATAAAATCATAAAATGGTTTGGGTCGGAAGGGACATTAAAGATAATTTAGTTCCATCCCCTTGCTACGGGCAGGGACACCTTCCACTAGACAAGGTTGCTCAAGGCCCCATCCAACCTGGCCATCAATTAAGATTACAGGAAACTGAAATTTATTACCATCTTGTTTCTGCAAATTCCTCTCAATGGTAGACACACAGGATGCACAGGTCATGCCCGTGATTTGTAAAAAACACTTCCCAGCTGTCACTCCACTGGGCTGGTTTGGCCCATCAGGATGTGGTTTGCCTGGAACAGCATCCGAGGAACAGCCTTGGCAAGGAGGATCTGGAGCTTGAGGCTGCACAGCAGCTTTGCTGGTGCCAGACTGGTGCTTATGTTCTCCAATGGCAGTATCTTGAATAAATGCACAATACACTGAACAAGCACTATTTACAGTGAGATTGGGTGATGCAAAATTACAAACAGGTCACATTTATCAATCATGCAAAGTGTCTTAGTTGTTTGAAAGGTGACATAGTAATCTTGGTCTCTTCATGGAAATAATACATCTGTATAACAGTATTTATTCATCAGTAGCACTTGCATGACCATTTAACTCTACAGAACCAGTTTTCTACGTTCAGATGGCAAATGATTCCCTCCAATTTCAATGCCTAGACCTGACAGACACCTCCACTCAACAAAGATATACTGCTATCTAGAGGGTCCTTATCCAGCACAGAGAATGCAGTCCAGTCATATCCCTTCTGTCCCTGTTGCCATCTGTGAACAACATGTAGCACTTCATCTCAAACAAGGAAAAGGACAAGTTTCTCAACATGTTTCTCTTTATGGCACAATATTTACACTGCAAGTACTGCCAAACGAGTAGTGGAAGGATTTGCAGCATGCAGATGACCTCAACACATACAGGTCTGTTGCACTAATTTTTGTTCTTTACCAGATACTTAACAGACACCCAACAGCTCCAGCTGTGTTCACAAACTTCCTCCCTTTAGCAGAGGTTTGTGTAAAGGAGCAAGAGTTGCTTCTGAACACATTAAACACAGGGGGTCCCCTCCTTTTCCACAGATAAATCAGGTTCCACCAACAAATTATAAACCAAACAAATCATAATGAAAGACCACTTATGGGCTCTTCCTCATTTGTAGTAGTACCACAGATTCAGAGGGATTGGACCCATGAGAAAAGCAAACAGGATGTGGTCTATTGTGATCAAACTAAATCATTCTAGGTAAAGTACATCAGTATCTGAAAGCAAATCTGTTGAGGTGAAGCAGATAAATATTGCCATATTTGAAATTCACTAAAGAAGAGATTGTGCACCATAGCAAGTTCTTAAGTATTGAGCACATATACAAAAAATAAAAACTGTGCTGCAGCTACATGCTACGTGTGCCACAGCTACATGTGGAAGCACCTGCTCCCATCAAAGAGTACCTGCATCTTGCCACTAACCTCACTTAAGGTAAGGCTTAGTAGAGTAGGGCTACTAAAAATACTCAATAAATAAAGGTCAATGGATTCTGTCTTTCCACAGTTTAAAATAATAATATGGACTTGTATATGGAAAAAAAGGTGATTTTAAATGAAAGAAGTTTCAATAAGTGTGTGAAGTTTAGTATTTTAGAAATGAAATGAACATAAATGAAAACATTTGGTTTGATAGATCTACGTACAGCAGCCTGTAGACATAGGAGGAAACCTCCTCCAGTGGCTAAGGGGATCAGCTATTTAAAGACCTTGTACCAACTTTCAGACCTTTGGGTTCATAATTTAACTCAACTTTTCCACCCACCAGTACAGTTATTAAGGGTTGAAATAAGGTACGCCACAGCTGAAATCTCTCTCCCTTGCTAAGTGAGGTCAGATCAGGTCAGTCCCTTACAAAAGACAATGCCAAGAGTTTCTCTCCAGAAGAGAATCTTAACACGGGTGTATCATGGCCCAGCTTGGCACGCTACCCATGGAAGAAAGAACACTGTTACCTGTCAGTACAGAAGCATCAAACCCCATGTCTTCTATGGCAGCTCTTAACTCTTCTCCGT
>JANHGB010015447.1:0-42875 GCA_026283785.1 Coracopsis vasa | reverse complement strand
CAATTATTGGGAGAATAGTAGGGCAGAAACTAGATTGCCCTGTCATAGACATAGATGATGATGTCCTTGAAAGAACCTGGAATGTGAGTGTGTCAGAAAAACTGCAGGATGTTGGTAATGAGCAATTTTTAGAGGAGGAAGGAAAAGCCCTGTTGGAGTTCTCAGCATCTGGAAGTGTCATTTCCCTTACTGGGTCCAATCCAATGCATGCTGCTGGCATGCAGCATGTGAAGAAAAATGGAATAGTTGTTTATCTGGATGTGCCCACCGCAGTCATTATGAGCAGGCTGAAGTCAATGAAAGTGGATCGCATTGTAGGCCAGTCTCCTAGTGTTTCTCTCAAGGACATACTTCAGTTTAGGAAGCAGTTCTACAAGAGGTGGTGCGACATCCGTGTTCTTTGTGGAGGGGATATTACAGCAGAGGTTGCAGCAGAAAAGGTACTTGATGCTGTGAAGAGATACCAAAACTCAGAACTGGAAACTTTCATTTCAACTAGGTCTAGTAAGTCTGGAAGGAGTATGGAAAAAGACTCTGATAAATACTTCAGTGATGTTGTTACGCAGGGCTTAGCCTCTGATGGAGGACTTTTTGTTCCTGAGAAAGGACTTCCAAAATTCACTGCTGGAGAATGGGAGAGCCTAATAGAAACAACTTATGTTGAAAGAGCCCAGGTGATACTAGAAAGATGTATACATCCTGCTGATATTCCTGCTTCTAAGCTGGCAGAAATTATTGAAACTGCTTATGGAGAAAACTTTGCATGTTCTAAAATTGCCCCAGTCAGGCATCTGACAGGCAATCAGTTTCTCCTTGAGTTATTTCATGGGCCAACAGCATCATTTAAAGACTTTGCATTACAGGTAGTGCCACATATATTTGCATACTGCATTCCCAGAAGCTGCAATTACTTGATTCTGGTAGCCACTTCTGGTGACACAGGAAGTGCTGTCCTAGATGGCTTTAGTCGTCTCCATGACACCGACAGGCAGAGAATTGCTGTGATGATTTTTTTTCCTGAGGATGGAGTAAGCCCAATTCAAAAATCACAGATGATTGGTTGTCAGAAAGAAAATGCCTGGTCAGTAGGTGTCAAATCTGATTTTGATTTTTGCCAGACAGCCATAAAGCAAATCTTTACTAATTCTAATTATACTGGCTTTCTTACAGTAGAATATGGAACAGCTTTAGCTGCAGCAAACTCTATAAACTGGGCACGACTGCTTCCTCAGATAGTTTATCATGCGTCTGCATACCTTGATCTTGTTCATCAAGATGTTATTCCTTTTGGAAGCCCTGTAGATGTTTGTATTCCTACAGGAAATTTTGGCAACATACTAGCTGCTTTGTATGCTAAAATGATGGGAATTCCCATTAGAAAATGTATATGTGCGTCCAATGAAAACAATGTTTTGACCGACTTCATAAGGACAGGTGTTTATGATTTGAGGGGAAGAAAACTAATCCCCACTTTTTCACCAGCAGTAGATATTTTGAAGTCCTCCAATCTTGAGCGATACTTGCACCTGATTGCTAATGAGGATGGACAACTGGTGACACAGTTATATAACCAGCTGGAAAATCAGGGCCACTTCCAGCTGCAGGAAGATCTACTCAGAAAGCTTCAGCAAGACCTTGTGGCTGGATGGTGCTCTGAGGAAGACTGCCTGGCTGCCATTCACTCTGTGTACAGTACTACAGGATACATTTTGGATACACACACAGCTATCGCTAAAGTAGTTGCAGATCGATTACAAGACAGAACTTGCCCAATTATTATTTCATCTACAGCTCATTATTCTAAATTTGCACCTGCTATCTTGAGGGCCTTGAAGATTGCAGAAATAAACCAGAATCCATTAAGTCAGCTTCACTTGCTAAGTTCTTACAGCCCTCTGCCTCCAGTCCACTGGGGCCTATTAGAGACCCTGAAAAAAAAGGGCAATGAAGATTACCAGGTCTGTGCTGCTGATATGAGTATGCTGATGTCCACTATAGAAACCTTAATTCAGAATCATTTTATGAGAGTGCACTGAGCAACTGATCAGATGTCCATGGTGTCAGTTGTGATACCTACTGAGCAAGCTGCATGTCTTAACAAAGTCATGATTTGCCTGGCCTGTGTCCAGTCTGCAGCACACCATCTGCAGTTTTATACTCTATTGTTGAGTTTTCAGCAGTGTTTTTAAGTAGCACGTGTAGTGGTGAAAGGTTGTGAATTGAGAGTGTAGAAGACTAGAATACTTTTTTGCAGATCATACATAGCAGAGACACCTGTACTGCCTGCTTTCCTTGGCAGTGCTGTCTCCTTTGCAAGCCTGAAGCATCCTCCGTGGAGGAAGGAAGATAATGAAGTCTGACCTTTCTAAAGCTAATAGCTCTTTCTTGTTGCAAGAGCAATGCAATTATTTGGTCAGTGGGTGATTAGTTACACTTTAGCTCGCATCACTTAGGGCACCAAAACATAAGATGTTGTGATGATGTTCGATGTTATTAAATGAGGGTTGATTTCACTACAGAGATTGAAGTATACTTGTATTGTTAGTCCTTGAACTGTTCAGTTTGGTGGTATGTTATCTTCGTGTATGTTTTTTATGTATTGTGAGGCCAGTGTTGATGTAAAAAAAAAAAAAAATCCCCCGATATTTTCCTGTGTGAAATAGAATCCTTCATTTGAAATTTTTAGGATTTTTTGAAACGTAACTCTTCTTCCAGTGCGTTGTAGTCTTTTCCTTAGATCTTTTCTATTTGAATTTTCAACTTTAGAGTCCTTTCTTAATGCTAGAGAAGAATTTGCTAGTAGTACCTGCAGTTTCCTTAAGTAAAAACAAAACTTCACTGTCTATTTACATTTATTTCTTGTATTCTGAGTTTTTAGAATATAAGGTTTATCTTTGAGGTCATATAGTTTGCTTGTTCTAATGGCTTCCATTTTTATATTTTCTCTTAAATTAATTTCCTTGGCATTCTATTATATTCATGCTTAGCATGAATTAATGTAAGAAAAAATCTTCCCAAAGTGCTTGGCATCTCATCAAGGGAAGTGAAGGACAAATTCCAGTGTCTGGAAAGCATGATAGCATCAGAGGTATTAATTGTGTTACCTAAAATAGACCTGTGTTAGCAATCTGGTTTTGCTAATGACAGGCTCTTTATTGGTTTTGGGGTTGTTTTTTTTTTTTTTTGCATCACAGAAGAATAGAGCAAGTTATCCTGGGCGATCATGCGACAATGGACAAATGTACTCTGCTAAGTGTAGATTATATTTGGCAAGGGCATAAAATATAACTAGATTTCACACTAAGAGAAACATCAAAGTGACATGTGGGCAAGTTTTGCATGGCATGCAATTACAGGTATAGAGCTAAGAGTCATCAGATGTGAGGACATAATAGCTATGGGAGGCTGTATTTCCCACCAAGATTCAAATAGGGAGAGTATTACCAAGAGAGGTGGTAACTGATTACTTCTTTTGCCTTTTTGAGAGGCAACATCTCCTACATGTCAGGACTCATTTGGAGCTTTGAACTGTTGCCATAACCACCAGCTTCCTCTGTGTGTCTACCTTGAGTTAGTTCATTATTAGATAAACCAGCCAGAACTAAACTAGCAGAGGATTTATTATGGCATGACTCAAACAATATTTCAAAGTTTGTGGCAGTGACTCAAGATTGGTTTGAAGGAAAAAGTACTAGTAAAATTTCTAGTGCTATTTTCCATTACAACAGTTGATATGAATTGAATAAGTAAAAAAATGACCAGTTGTTCTTAGTTACAGGCTTTCAATGTATATTTGGTGTACAAAGGTAGTGGTTAAAGAGTACATATGGTATTAGTATATTTCCCAGAATGCCTAAGGGCTTTTACAATACAGTATTTACTGGGTTTAAAAAATAATTAATTAGTTTCTGGACTTTCTTATAACTTCAGTGAACTACTTTTGTGCACCACATCTGCTTGTGGATTCTAGTAGTGGGCAGTATAAAAGCTGCAGTAATGTGATCCTGGATGTACACAGTATTTGTGACCAGGTGCTGCTGCTGTGTTGTGGTAGCTGTAACGTACAATCTCTCTGGCTTGCCTTGTCCTGTTGGGCCTGGAGGAATGGAAGAGAAGGAGTTTCAGGCATACTCGATGTAGCTTGCTGTTGGGGGCATAGGATAGTTAGGGAAGCAGTCCTGCCTTCACAGCTCGGTTTTTGTGAAAGTCAGCAAAATGCTGTGGTCAACAAACACTATGTTACTGTTGCGCTTTTTTAACCCCACTATCAGTATTATGGAAGATTCAGAGGGCATTAATGATTAAGATTGGACACAAGTGCCAGTTTTTGTCTTTTGCAGACATTGTGTACACCGAATGTTGTCATGCAGTATTTTCTGTTAACTTCTTAGGGCAAAATGTTGTGCTAATGATATACAAAAGCAAATCTACATTAGAATTATTAACAGGATTCTTTACGCCATTCAGGCTTGGTGTGTACACAGTTTGTTCCTATTTGTCTGAAGGTAGGATTTTTGTAGTCTAAATCGATACAAGCCAGGTTTACAGAGAGTGTGGGCATGCATACCGACGCATTTCCACCAGCTCTGTTGACCTGCGTAGCTGTAGTTAAGCTATTATTATTCTGTATAGATAAATCTTTGCTGGACGCTGATACTACGTGAATAAAACTTAAGGACAAATGAAATGTCTATATTTGCACTTGTTATTATAAAATATTTAGATGGAAAATACTTTTGTTTTGCTTACAGATTTGCCAGCTGCTCATTACTTGCCTTTAGTCACAGTCCTGCTTCTCAGGGTGACAGAGACTGATTTGAGGTTAAGGGGGAATAGAGCAGTTAGGGATGACTGCAGGAGATAATTCTGGTTTTCTTATTATGTGGCAACTTAGAATTGTTAGTTCTGTTTTTGAGGTGATGAAATATTTTAGCGAACAGAGCTCTAAAGGCAAGATTCTTGTTTTTCAGGAGGTCAACTTTGCTCTTCAAGGACATCAAGAACACATTGTTATTAAGTATATCATGTTTGGCATGCCTGAAATATGCATTAGTCATTCGTATCCACTATATTTTTAGTAAATACTGTGGGATCCACCCTGTAGCACTTTCATTGCAAATATATTCCTAAATCCTTATCAATGTGATACCACTAAAAGGAGTGGTTTCAGATTTTGATACTAAATCTTGAAAGAGGTGATCTGTGTTTACTTGAAAATTAGGTGTATAGTAAATGATCTAGTAATTCAGTTTGCTGAGATTGACAGATGTTTACATAATGTACATCATCCTGGAAGGAAAGTATGTATAAAAAAATAAACCCTCTTCAAACACAGCAAACGTCTAAACACTCTGTTTATGTTGTACCGCAAACTCGTCTGGTGCTGCACGCAAAGTCTGTATTCTGGGAAATTAATACGGAAAAGGAAGTCTCTGACAGTTTAAGCTTTCTTATTCACGCTTAGTTCAGTGGAGGGGTGAGCTGGTTGCAGAGCAACTTTGTTTCAGTTGGAATATGATTTCAGGATCATGGGTTTAAAAATTACTTTCCAAAGTAACTTTTGAATCACTTAATCTTTGTTAATTATTTAATTTCTTAAATTAAGAAACAATAAGAAATGAGTAGTTCATTTCAGTGAATTAATGTGAACAAACAGTTAATCCTGGACATGTATGAGCAGCTTGAGGAGAATTTGAATGTTCTGTATTTTTCACAGTAGTCTTAAGTATGCTCAGTGCACTTATTGGAACTGGGAAGCTGTTGCTTCAACAATTCAGAATGCAGCAATCTAAAAAGACATCAATCTTGATCTTGCTCTCCAATTTAGATAAAACTTCTGAAGGTTTCCTGGCGTGGAGGTAGATCTAAGCTGTTTGTGCTTTTTACATGAGAAGATTTTATTCCATGGTAACTGTTTAAGCTGGTCTTTGGGTGCTTTCTTAACAGCACAGGAAATAAAATATTTTATAGGAAAATTGTTCAGCAGAATTAAGGAAACGCCTGATTTAGTTGCTTATGTACAATACCATAGAACATCTAACCAGACAGAGAAACCACACTGTTTTCCCTGTGCAACACAGGAGCACGTTTCATTAAAAGTGTCTCTCAAACTTCATAAAATCGATTATATAGCACAGGAATTGTTGCTCTATGATTTTATTTAGATATTTCATCACTGGTACTTGAAATACCCTTAAACTCTCAAATAGTTTATTTATTTTTTTAAAAATAAGTTATTGCTATAGCAACATGCAGTGAATCACCCCCAGATTTAAAATTCATTATGACACTAATTGAGTATCTCAAAATGTGTATCTGAAAAGACAGCTGTGACTGAACAGGTTTGTTACCTGAGTTCACACACAATTTGGTTCTTAACCATGAGTTTAATACAAAAGGAAATAAAAAAAAATGGCTGCTCAAATCTGTGGTGCCGCAAAACTTAAATACTAAGGAGCCACTTAAAGAAGGTAAGATGAATCGCTTGGTTGGGAGCTGTAAGCAGTCTGTGTTTCCCTGTGGCCTAAAGTGGCCTAAAGCAGCCTAAAGCAGACCTATGTGTTTGGGAGCAGAGGACTGAGGACATACTTAGCAAGTAGAACTATTTGCTGTAGGAAATGCTGACTTTGACCAGTGTCTGGAGATGTGCGCGCTTAACTGAACATGAATTTTCAGCATGCTTTGTGGCCAAAAGAACCAGTGAGATCCCCAGGTTTAGAAATGAGAATATTGTCAGGGAAGTAATATTGCTGTCTGTATTTGACTTTGGTGTAACCTTTTGGAAGAAGGCTAAGCCCAACTCCAACAGTCACAATTTCCAGTAATGCTGGGAAATTGGACAGAAAAGAGTTATGAGAGCAATAAAAGGATTAAAAAGAATCAATGACTTGAGAGTCTCAATAAGCAGAATCTATTTAGTCTAGTGAAGGGAGAGAGCCTAGAAGAACCATCTTTGGAGCAACAATTTTATAATAAAGGTCTGTTCCATCTAGCAGAGAAAATCATCCAAGATTGTAAGTAGAAGCTGGACATGTTTCAAGATGAGATAAAGGCATGTAAGAGAATGGTAAAGGTTGCTCTAGTCTGGATGTGTTAGATAATTTCTTGAAAAGATGTGATTTGATAGAAGGAGGACTAAATCAGATCCGTTATGCAAGAGGTCAAACTAAATAATCCCAGCAGTCCCATTTGGCTTCCACAGGAGTAACTTGCCTGTGAACAGAAGTGTGAACAGTATTTGACAGAGGTTTGAGTGCTAGAGATTGTGAACTCATTTCGGTTCTGCTGTGGCATTGTTATCAGTATACAGAACAAGTGGTGCACTAAATAGGCTACTGGATGTGTTTAGCCTTGTTCTTTCTGTCTCTAGACAATTTCAAATGAACTACTAATGCACACCCTGACTTAATTCATGGCTATGAGGGTATGGCTCATTAGTTTTAAATTTCATTATACAATATGTGTTGTGATGGTTTGGGCAATATATGCTTTCATTATGAAAATGAGGCGAACGCACAAAGGAGGAAAGTGCCTATGCAAATGTCAGCTTTATTGAATGCAGCTAATTATTATTTATTTTTCCAAGCTTTTGAAAGTTAGAGATCTTTTGAAGTTTATTAGATGCTTCTGGATCCCTTCTTACCATTCTTGTTTACTTAGCATTTCTCTCTGCTTTCATGAGCAAGTTGCAATCAAATGGCCATTTTCAGTTCATTTCAGCTCATAATAAGATCTGTATAAGACAAATTGAAAATTCCAATATTTCCTTTTTATAGTTAAACTCAACCTTTTATATACCAACCAAAGGTGCTGCATAAAGCTTAGAGAAGGTAAAGTGTGCTCATAGGGTTCTGTTCTAGAAATGTATTTTGAGAAAAATGAATTTTCTATACATTTTAAAATAATTCATTAAATTACATCTAAATAGAGTAGTATGTACATGTGGCAATCTGCTTCTGTTTAAAATGCTAATAAATGCATCCCTTCTCCTAATGAAACTAGTGCTCCCTGCATGATTAATTAGCATTGTACACAGATGAGGACAGGAAAGCCATATTCACGGTCGTTTTCATCCAGAATGGTTAATAACAGAGTACTCCACAGTTCTGAAAAGTCATACACGAA
The DNA here is from genome assembly GCA_026283785.1 of Coracopsis vasa. Lineage (NCBI taxonomy): Eukaryota > Metazoa > Chordata > Aves > Psittaciformes > Psittacidae > Coracopsis > Coracopsis vasa. The sequence goes on along the minus strand of JANHGB010015447.1, from coordinate 34,751 downwards.
CAGATCATTTCTACTAAAGCAGTATTTTGCAAGTAAAAATGTAGTTTAAATTACCTCGAAGCATTGTTATATACAGCTTTTAACCACAAGATGGCATTCCTAACAGAAGTTTGATAGGGTAATTTCTTGCAGGTTTTGAAGGGCTCTAAATGAAAGGCTGGTATAAGCATCTGTAATGTTATATGAACTTTTTTGTATTTTCCATTTTATAAAATTTAGTTAACAGCAATTTAACTAAGAAGCCCTAATGATAGATTAATACTCAGTGATATATGGAGTACCCAGAAAGATGTGATGGTTCCAGGTCAGCGAAACACCACATTAATTCATGGCATTATATGCTGCTACAGACTTTTCAACTGTAACTCTTGAATCAATTTTGCCTTAATATAAGAATCTAAAAAATAATTTAAAAAAGCAATTCTTTAATATTTAAATCAAGAGCAGAAATAAAACCATGGTCTTTTATGCTAAACTCAAGTGTTTGTGGAATTCTAGTGAGTTTTGGGATAAAGAAGAGCAGATAACAGTGTTCACAGGAAAAAGCAGTATAAATATTATGTCTTGCTGTTCAGGGGAGGGTTTTTCATAGCTTAATGTTAAAATGACTGAGCAATATATTTTCAAATGCTGATCATCCAGGTTGATAACAGCCCACAGGCAGCCCTGCTTTCTTTCTGGCTTTATATCTTTTTCAGTTCCTTGTAACTTTGCATGCTAAATTCAAAACCTTGTTATTCTTTGTCCTTAAATACAAGTATGAAGGGAGCACAGTGCAACCTACTAAACTAATGCAAGTGCATGAGCTTTTATGTAGCACAAACATGCATATTATACTTGCTTTCCCCTCCCCACTCACCCCCGTGGTTAAGGTCCTGATCTTACTTTGCTCATTTTTGCTGACTCTGTAAGATCAGACCTCAGCTATGTAATCATTTTCATTTTAGCTAGTGACCTAGTTGCATTTTGGTGTGGGAAAAAAGGCTTTACCTTCAGTTTGTGCTTAAACTGAAATACAACGTAAATTGTGGAATTTTTTCAAGTCTATTTCAAGTCAACAGAAAGGGTTATGATAGACTCATTTTCTTCTCTTTGTTTTTTGTGGTAGCAAAACTTCTGTTTGCTTCTTTTCTAATGCATGTATACACTTACTGCTAATCCTTCTGCTCCACGTGCTGCTCCCCTGCTGATGCCCAAGTGCTCTGCTTTTGGTTCCTACCATTTAACACAGCTGAGAGGACAGAGTAGTGGCTGCATCCGCTGCTGACTCTAATGACAGTCTTTGCCGAGTGAGCAGGCACTACTTTGACATTAAGCAGATGTTCTTTACCTTAACATGCTGTTATGCCTCTATCATCTCTCAAAGGTGGCTATGCAAAATAGAGTATGAGTTTTTTGTTTGCTGACAGCAGTAGTCAGTAAAAAAAGCACTTTCAGAATGATCAGGTTGGTAGAACCTGCCTGCTGGCACAGGGACTGCAGAGGCAAACCTGCTGAGCTAATAGTATCTTGTGTTGAGTACCAGTGAAATTTGAGGGCTTGAACGTCTCCCACTTGCTGCAAATTTTAAAGAAATGTGGTAAAGTGAAAATTACTATCTCAAGGATATGGAAATTGCAGTACAAAGTTATGCATAATAATTATTCAGTGTTGTTTGATTTATTGCTGTTAGCTTTCCAATTAAGTTGCACACGGAATTTTTTTGTTAGTAATTAGACATAGCACTAGGTGAGTAGATGGGGACAGGATTCCACTGAGAAGAGCAAGAAGCCCGTCCCACAGAGGAGATTTAAAAAAAGGAAAACCAAATGTACTGAGGAAAGAAACATTCCTTGCTCTCAAAGGCTGATGGCTGTCATGTGGAGAGGGCTCATCCTGAAGGACAGCCTGTAAATAGAAGTATACACAGCCAAACAAGTGAAACAGGTTAGTCAAGGTGATAGCAAGGATTCAGGGTTCCCCAAAATACCATAACGAGTAGGGTGCGATGAGCCCTACCAGTAGAAATCAGTGATCTCAGCCATGGCTGATGTTGGTTCTGGGACATCTCCTTATGTCAAATCAGATAGATGGGTACTCCAGCTCCCATAAATGGGGGAAATAAATGACACTGACTTCGTCCTTTTGCCTAAGGGTCTGTCAGTTACATGACAGCTGCTATAAGTTCATATAACCAAGCACTTGCAGGTAACACTGTCAGAAAAAAATGGCCATACTGACTGCTGACAAATAATAGTACTGATGCTTCACGATGGATCTGCAAATTGCTTTGCTAGTACAAAGCACATCAGGGGCTAATTTGGTGTAGTTTAGTGTTTGCAAGTGGTGGATTATAAATGTTTGGAATTGTATATTATGTAACTGCTGCTGGATAAGCCTAGCTCTGAGTGTGAACTGGGAAAGGAAAATGTGATACTGGGAACTATAACCACAAGTATTATCACTTCCCATATGTAACAAACCTATGCCTAGGGCAGGCAAGCACAATTACTGACAGAAGCTGTGCTTTTTCATGCAAGTGACTTTATTGCTCAAAATGATTTATCACCCTGGATTACAATTTTTAATGAACTTCTTTTTCTGGAATAATTGTGCTCCAAAGGAAATTAGTTGTTTACCTTCAATAGATGACCAGGTTTGCCTATTGAAAAGTTAGATTTATAAAGCAGTTCCGTGAGGTTTTTAAATAGGTGGGATACGGAGGTCATTATGCAACATGAGTACTTGCTTACCCAAGTCAGTAACATAGAATCTCTTTCACTGCTTCCCTTTCTCTTCCTCAGTCTCAGAACTCCAGAAATACACATTTTAGAAAATTATCAGATACTTAAGTATTTAATATACTTCCAAACAATATATTTTTGCTGTATCTGTGATCAAGAAAACATGCTGGATTCTCTGAATTTGTATTGAATGCTGAAGATACACTGATGGTTACTGTAAACAGAAAACAAGTCCTTAAATACTTTACAAAAAGCAAAAAGGTGTTACATTTTCAAACTGTTAACACTCGCTTTTAAGTCCAGATTCCAGTAAGTGTGCAACACCTGAATTGCCAACATCTCTGTTCCTTGTGCTCCGGGGTCAGTGATGGTAGAGCTTTCACTTTCTTACTCATTTATATAATTGTGAAAAGAGTTACTTACAAGATCCCTTCCTTCTCAATGGCATGTGAATATGAAACAGACACAATCGTCCACTCTGTTACTTTTGCCTGACACTAGAATTACTTTACAGAAGATAAATCAAGCCTCATATGCAGACAACCCATTTTCAAAATGCAGAGTGGCAAAGCTGAGCAGGAAGATTTGAGTGCAAAGTGAACTTGCCAGAGCCGGTATAAAAGCTAGATGAAAACTACTTCAAAAACTACTAAGATCTCTGTAGTGCCCAATATCCCAAATTGTTCCTCATTTCCGCAAGGCACAGCTGACAGCTGACGGGGGGAAATGAAGAAATACAAACTACATCTCTCTTCTTTTTAAATCCATCCAAAATAAAAGTGCCTTCTGTGAGCAGTTAGCTTGTGGTGCTAAACCTACAGGGTGAGGAGCAGTGCTCCCACCTCCCACCGTGGTGGCTGTTTGGTCAGGTCAAGGGCAGCAGAAGCATCATCTTTAGCAATGAGGTTTTGTTCCTTGTGTTAATTGCATGATGTGCTTCATAAATCAAATTACATATAAATGGAACAGCCTAAAAGTAATTGTGCAGCTGAGAAGCTGGTGAGTTATTGTGCCTTATGGCTACTGTGGCTGTGTGGGCAAAGACCAAAAAAGACAAAAATTGGTCTCTTTAACCTTCAATGTACCTTAACTTTCCCCCAATGAGTTTTCTGTCACTTTAATTTAAGATGGGTTTTGATCAACTTATGAAAGTAGTTTCATTATGCAGTTGGTTCCCGTTCCTCAGGAACAGTTGCCCAGTCTCATGTTCCTAAATTCCCTTCTGTATGCACTGTATTTCCTTTGCCTTGTCTCTTTTTTTCCTTCTTTGCCAGCTGTAGCAGATGTTGTTAGCGAGGATGCAGTTTGTAGAATTGAATTTACAGGCCAGACAGAAGAAATAAGCCACATTTGGAGTGTCATTGAGACCACTTTGGTAATTCTTTCTTGGTTTGAAAAGCAGATGTGTGTGTAATGCCCTCAAATTCTCCACCATCACCTGTTATTATAAAGCCATTTTAGCAGAACTGGTTTTTAATTTTCTAATCCTTTTCACAGAAGAATCTGAAATCAGTCTTTGTAAATTGAACTCCAGATTACAACTCAAAATATCAGAATCATAAAATTTAAAAAAGAATAATCCTGTGATAAGCATTTTGTAGTTAATGTAATTAAGTTCCTTTCAGGCTGATGCTGGAACTGCAAATCAAGAGGTTTATTTCCACACAGGAATCAGGTACCCTTTGGAATGTTCATACTGAAGTTGTGTGAACTGTGTTGTTGTTAGCTCTCCTTTTGACGGCTGTCTGATGGCAGGATTTTACAAATTGCCATGAATTCTGAGCGGAAGGAAAAGTGTGTGCATGCAACAATTCTCAGTGGAGAGGAAAGCCAGAAGACATGATTATGTTGTTGTAGCTTGACCTAAGAGGAGGGGAGGCGTACATTCGTGAGTGTGCTGATATTTGATAAGCTGACAGCTTTCTCAGAAAACTTGAAAGTGGTGATTTTTGCAACATTTCTTTTTGTTAGAACTGATTAGGGGATGTTGGGGTTTTTTTCCTGCTTTCCTCCTCCCCATGTTCATAAATGAGTGACACAAAAATTAAGAGCTATTTCAAAATTAGACTTTCATATATAGAAAGTAAGAATGTGGGAGGGGGAAACAGTGGCAAAAATCAGATCCAGTGAATAGTCAGAAGCTGAACACCGTTCTGCCAAGTGTGTGTGAATTAATGCCCAAGATTGAAATTCTGACCCCGTAAACAATTGCTTTGAACATGGCCATGACTAAACCAGGCCACCTCTAGCATTAAAATCTCGTTGTAAAAGTGGAGCTGTGGTTTTCTTGAGAAATCTCTGTAAATTCAGCATGCTGTCCAGCTGAATCTTAAAAGTGTCCAGTCTTGGGGAACCCACCACCTCCTTGGGGAGATTATTCCGGTGGCTGATTGTTCTCAATGTGAAAAGCTTTCCTCTTGTGTCTAGTCAGAATCTCCCCAGGAGTAACTTGTGCCCATCACCCTTCATCTTTTCCATGTGACTCCTTGTAAAAAGGGAGTCTCTGTCTTCTTTGTAGCCACCCTTTCAGTACTGGAACATACAGGTACACAGATTGTATGTCTATTTCAGGTTACTGTGTGCACAGACTATCATGCTCATAGGATTATTGTGAAAGACATCTTGTCTGATGCATCTCAGATCACGTGTTGAAAGAGAGGTGCATCCCTGTGGGTACCAGTGTACTGCACCAGCAGGTCCAGGTGGGATCTGGCCTATACAGTTGTCCCCACTACACGATGCATGTGAAATGTCACAGAAGGACCTCACGACCTTCCTGAGCCCTGCAGTCAGGCTTGGGAATGCGGCATGGTCCGTGGCCCAGGGCTCCAGCTGGCCTTGATCCCTGGCTGGGTTTGTGCAGCACCATTGCCTGAGCTAGGCTCACTGTCACTGAGAAAGCTGTCACTGAGCTGTGAGACTATGTAAACTGAGACCATGCAAGATAAGAAAAGTAAAACCAGGCAGAACTGCAAGTGCTGAGCTGCCGAGCGTGTCTTGGGGACTGGGGACAAAATGCTGACATGGGGTGTATAAAACCTGAGGGAGAAAGCAAACACTGAGAAGATGGCATGTCTGCAGCTGAGGACTTGTACTGATTTACTGGGGTATTTTGACATGACTGAAATACTTCTCTTGCTAAATATAAAATCCGACACACCAATAAAAAGCAGCAGAAATCACCTCGTATGCTTTTCTCTTCTTTCCCTCTCTCCCTTTTCCTTTCCCATATATTTTTCTGTAGTGATCCTCATCTCCTCTTGTCAGCTTCATCCTAAACTGCCTGAGTGATGCTTCCCCAATCAGCCTTTGGTCAAAAGTGCCTCTTATCACCCTTTACTGTTTTGCTCTCAAAGTCACTTGGTGAAATCATTTGAATCGTATAACTCTGAAGGCACACCTGGCACGTGGTGCTGCACTCTCACTGCTCTTGACCCCAGTGTCCACGCTGGGGGCTTGACGTGGTGCCCAGCTTGGCATCAGGGCTGAGGAACCAGAGCAATATTCCCAGCCCTGATGTGCGTACCCAGGGTTGGGATAGGGACTGAGGACAAAAGAGACTGCACTATTGCTTACACAAGCACCCAGATGAAAATGACTCTGTTTTCCAGTCATGGCAGTCACCAGAGCTGCTGGGCCCTGGCACAGGTTCTCCCTTGCTACCATGGCCAAAGGCAGCAGCTGTCTCCAGAAGCGTACCATGATTCAAATGTGGCAGAAGTAGACTCTCAGCTGCCTTCACATCCTTCTGATTAAAGAAGTTATCTCATTTGGGAGTGCCTAATTGCCTTTATAGGCTTAATGCTTGGGTGTATTATGCATATAACTGGATGTCATTCAGATGCAGCAAAGCCTTATTGAACTTGTGTTGGTTTTCACTTGGTTCAGACATGGAAAAAATGTGTGTGCCATCTGGCACATGCTCCGAAACTCCTTAAACCTAACTGGAGATGCTGTGTTTCCTTGTCTCTGCATATCCTTCATAACAGGCTCATTCCTGCCAGCATCGTATTTCATGTTGCCAATCTCTTCATCTCACTTCTCAAATGAGGTGATTAAGCAAGCAGAAGGGCATTAGACTAAAAGAGACCACTTGGATAGTTCAAGCCAGACTGCTCGTATACACTGGTTCCATACATTTAGCTTCTGGGGGGGGCTGTTTGCTTATTTGGGTTTGTTTGCATTTGTGGGGTTTTTTTTAATAAGGTTGCAAACACAAAATGGTTGGCAATTCAGTGCCCCTGTAATGTCAGTTCTGAGGACCAGGTTTGAAATGGGATTTAACTCTGATTTTGCCTAGAGTATCCTTTCTGGCATATAGTGAAAATTACGTTTCATTCACTAGTTTCAATCAGACCAATTGATACATATTTATTGTAATATATAGTTAGATTGTGTATATTTCAGCTGTAACTTCAAGTGCATGAATGATGCTCACTACTTGCCAACTGATATTTAAAGAAAAACCTTAAAGGTTGTAAACTAGAAACATTCAGGGAAATAGAGATATGACTTGGTACTTGAAGTGCTTAAGAAATTCCTCTAGAGTATTCTTAACTAAAGAGAGGAGTAAACAAGTGTTGGAAAAACAACCAAGTGGCAGGGACAGAAGATGGGGAAGTGATTGTAGTGTTAGGAAGGAAGGTCATAACTCATTAATGTAGCAGAATTGTTTGAAGATATGAATATCATGGTGTACAGGGGGAATGCAATAGCTTTTTAGAGCATTTGGCAAAGTTTCAGGTCACAGTACAATGTCTCTGATGCAGAGTAATGGAATAAGTGGAAAGTTGGCTCATTAGGCTGATAATTGGGCAAAAAGCAGGAAACAAAAGGTACATGAAAAAGGAGCTTTTTTTTATCTGGGAAGAAATGAGGCAGTCATGTTGGAAGTCTGTTTATTACAGAGAAAGATGTGACCTCAATTTGGCCTATAAACTTTGTTCTCAGATGATTTTCCCTCTGCAGTCAAACAAAACCTCCATGAATGTTAACTGCAAAGTGGCAGAGAGGCATGATATTGGTGAGAGATCTCCAGAGATACGGAGTGTGAACTAGATATGGACAAAAGATGGGAAAATGTATCCCATGAGCTAAGCTGCCAACTTGTTTAAATCCCTCAGGAACCTGGAGAAGCAGGACTTCATACAGAAGAAAGAGATGAAGGCGCTCAGGAAGGAAGGCTCCTTAGTCACACTGTGAGCTCCTGCTTTGTAGCAGCTGCTGCTGCCCAAGCTTCTCTAAGCAAACCAGTCTGTAAACTAAACCCAGAAATGTTGCCGCACAGTATACCATAGCATTTATTTTGGGGCATTTGCTGAGCAGTCAAAAGGTACAAGTTAGAACCAGACCCGCAGCAGTCTGACAGCTGGAAAATAAATGATCCTCTTCTGCAGCCCACTCCATTATACCCTGCTGTCCTTAGCTGCTTCCTCTGAAGTTGGATTCACTAAATTTCCAGCCGCATCTGGGCTTGGAAAACATATTATGTAGCACAGGAGAGCAGGTGGTCCTGTGCAGCCCAGTTTGCGTTCAGCCTAGTCAGAGAGATTGGCTTTTGGAGGAGGGGCAGAGATCTGAGGGCATGTATGCAATTCATCATCAGTATTTTCGACTGACTGCGAGAAACTGCTGCACCTGCTGCTCTGCTTCAGATGGGCTTTGAAATACAGGCAGGCTGAAGGACATATGAGTTTTTCTTTCATGATAACAAAAATACGCACTTTGGTCAGCTATCTGTAAAGTTAAGGCAGTTACCTACAAGCAATGATAATTGAAGAGCAGTTTCTGCCTGGTGACTGATACGTAAATGAGAGGAATATTTTTGGAAATGCTGGTTGCTTTTATTATTAAAAAAATAAAAAACATTGCTAATTTTCAGTTTTAATACATAATTTGTAACTGAAACACTTTGAGTTATCAGAGAGAGGGGAATTAACTCATTACTGTGAAACAAAATCAGCAATCACTGCTGTGGAGTAGCTACCAGAAATCTGCATCTTTCTTTTGGAAGGAGTCTGGGTGCTGTTATGCCACAGGCTGTCCAAACAGCGCTCAGCTGGAAACCAGGACCAAGGATAATGATGAAAAGCAAATACCCATTGCTTTACACAGCCCATCCAAAAGGAATAAGAGTGTGTTAGAGGGCTGGCAAGGAGCCTGATCCTAGACCGCTGGTATGTGTGCCTCATGGGAAAAAGACCCAACAAATAGTAGCTTGGAGGCTGTGTTGGAAGATGCAGCTGTGTTTGCCAGGCACTTGCAGAGAAAACCAGGAAGATTTGCTCCTGATTCATCAGAGGCTTTCACAAGCTGCAGATGCCAAGCCTGACTGTGAGGTCTTAAGAGAGGCCATGTGCTGCCATAGTGACTGTTGTGCAGCAGAACTACTGCTTCATCCCCAGAGCATCGCCGATGCAGGAATTGGGGAACTTCACTGCTCTGCCATGGGGAGCAGGTGAGTATCACACCCGGGGTGAGTATGGCGCTGGGTCCTACTTCCCTGCACTGCCAGTGCCAGCTGCCCCTTTCCATCACAACCCCTTTGCCCTCTCACCTTGCTGTGGTACTGCAGCTGCCTGGTACCACTGTTCTTCCCTGCAGTGAGTGGTTTTACTTGCACTGCTGAGAGCCCCTGGGCTAATTTGGGTATTTAGAGAGGCAATACCAGATAACAGTTAAAAGATAAGGTAATATTTTAATTGTTAATAAATATTTAAAATACAGTTTCCAAATAGTGTTTAAAAACAGATAGCAAGAAGAAGCTGAACTTCCCTTGTAAATGATGAAAATGATGTTATCATTGGGGAACGCAATATGTAGCTTCACTGAAACTCATTTGTTTAAGCAGGCTACAAATTATTATTTTCTTGTCCATCACCTGACCATCTGGCTGACTCTGTGTAACTTTAGCATCCACATCTGTATAAATGGGAGTAACACTACTATTCATCTTTGAAGAAGACCCTGGAATTTCAGAATAAGGTTTTATTTAAATGCTGGGTTTTACATTTTGATAGCTCTGCCACCTGATTCATCTCAAGTGAATCACAAAACTACCATGGAGTTCAGCAGGAGTAAGACTGGATTATTGCAAAATGCAGACTGGAAAAGAATTACACATTTATTAACTTTAAAATCATTATCCATGACATTCCCTCTTAACCTTTTCATTATTGTTTTACACAGGCTAAAAGAGCTACCCCAACAGGTGACTCTGTATAAATTTGAACACGAACAGAACATCATGCTTTCCAGAGCAATTAAAATTCTTATTCACTCTTTGCATCTCCCTCATGCTTGCCATGTGTAATGAAGCTGAAACACAACAAGGGACTTGATCACTGGAGATACTTGTCAAGTCTGTGTGTACTGAAGCTCCCTACTAATATGACACTTAAAAACTTGGGTGAAGAAATGCCACAGTTCCAAGGTCATACATTTCACTACTAGGAAACAACCAACTCATAACTTCCAAGGCAGCCTTAGCTCAGCTTCCTTGTATATACTCTTTAGAATACAGTATTTAATTATATCATCACAGATAATTTACTCCTGAAATTTCTTCCTATTATGTCTGTGGATGCATGTATAGCCCTATGAGCTGCATCTTCATGTTTCTCAGAATGCATTGTATTAGAAGCCAGTAGAGAGAGATTTGATCTAAACTCTTGGTTTCCTAAAGTTTCAAGGGTTAGGTCAATCTGGCATGACAGAGGGTAGTCATGGGGAGCCTCCAGAGGAGAGAAAGGAGCCATGTGTCTGTTTGTCCCATTCGCTTCTCCCTTACATTTCTCTGTCTCATCCCTGGCAGCGTTCAAGGCCAGGCTGGATGGAGCTTTGAGCAACCTGGTCTAATGAAAGGTGTTCCTGCCCATGACAGTGGGATGGAAATAGATGATTTTTAAACTCCTCTTCAGCTCAAACCATTCTAGGATTCTATTAAAGTGATGGTCCAGTGCCTCTGCCACAATACATCCCCATCACTTGCTGGTTAACCAAAAGCCCCTTGCCTGGCTGGAAGAGCTCCTCCTTGCTATCTGAGGGTTAGGGATTTAATTTTGCTCCAGAGACAGGAAAAATGCAGTGTGGCTGTAAACCCTATCACAGAGGAACGGTACAGAGCAGATGCCAAGCATGCTAAGGAACGGTTTGGAGCCAGACCATGGCTGGTCTGAGCCTGGGAGCTGTACGGAAACACCTTGCAAATCACCGGGAATGAGAGTGGCCGAGCAGCTCTGCAAGTCTCCCTTTTCCTCTTGGCAGTAGCTAATTAGTCTCTGTGTAGGGAATAGTTTCATGATGAAAAGCAAAGCCCTGCACTGGCTGTTACCAAGCAATTATTCACTGCCATTCAAGCAATTATTGCTGCCTTTGGGACAGCAGCTACTTTCTTATTTGAGAAACACAGGAGATGACTTTCCATTAAGTAGTCAGTCTTGTTTACAGAAAAATGCACAAATAAATAATAGGAAATAATCTACCGAGGTGAAATTCTACCTTTTTGATTTTTTAAGTGAAAAATCTGAGGTGAGCCACTGATGTAGAAAACACTGAAGGCTTTTTTTTCTACCTAGGGAAAAAGGAAAGGAAAAAACTGAATAGTTTAAAGCCTTTTCTGTAAAAGACTTACCTTATTTTCTCAAAAATAATGATAACCTCTCCAAATAGCTAGAAAAACGTCACTACTCACAAGTCGGTAGAGGAACAAACAGTTTGCATATCTTTCCTTTCAAACATTTAGTTGCTTTCAAGTGTTCCAGTTCCTGATAGGAAAGCTTGAAAGGATGAGTGTGTCTGTGCAACGCCCAGATGATACTCAGAGTGGTCCTGGCTGTGTGAGCTGGCTCAGGGTTGCTGAAAGACCTATGTTTGAAGCCATGTGAATAGCAGCAAGGTTGTACATTCAGTGTCACACTGAGCCATCTGCAGTGTAACAGGCATATATTTATCTGTAGACAAGCACTGGATGTGCCTTGGTCTCCGTTACACTCAATTTGGGGATTTCTTGCTGGACTGTGATTTATAAAAAGCTGGTTACAAATACTGAATATGATCAAATGGGAATAAATGGAATGGCAGTGAGGGGCTCCATCCTTTTAACAAGCCATGGCAGTAGCAGATGAAACAGACTGGCCTTCCCTGGCTCTGCAGCACGGCTGGGGAATTGCTCTCACAAGGGGGCCGAGCCCACAATAGCATGGCAGCAAAATTGCACAAAAATGTAAAGATGCTGCTTTCCTGGAGGGCTTACATGGTACGTTGTGGTGCAGAGCTGGGGAAATGACATGCACGTTGCTCTTTCAGCCTTAAAATGGTATTAATTAGTAGGCTTTTTCAGGAGGTTTGCTGACTTATCGTATCTTACTTCTGTAGCCTAAAGCAGGATAAAGGCCACAAAGATGCTGTGGGAGCCTGTGTTCTGCTCAGGAGAGCAAAGACGGCTCTGGTGCTGACACTGCCTCGGGTAGGAGAGCTTCCAGGCATGCTGGGATTGGGGATGAGCTGCCATGAGTGTGTCATTAAGAAATCAGCTGTGCTCAGGGGCACGCTCTGTTCATTCCTGGTTTTCCAGACAGGAAAGCATCCCCAGCAGCCATCTGCCAGTCCCCTGTCCCGGCTGGGTGCAGTGGCTCCTGCGGGAAGCATGTGACTCATTTACCCTGGGCTAATAACATACTGCAGATATTTTGCAGGAGACAGCTGAGCTTTCTGATGCCCCCTGAAGAGCGTTTTGTTCCTTCTGCCTTCACTGGACACTCTGGTTCCTCCACTGTGTTTTTGGGGGCAGAACCTCTCATCAGACAAGGTATTGCTTGCTTCTGTACATCTGCCTCATCTGAGAGAAATGGGATGTTGGTCCTTCTGAAGACACCAGAAAAGAGCCTTTTAAAGGGGCACTGTTGGTTGAATAAGTTACTGCTTACCTGAGAGTGCATGACCTGCTATAGGTGTTCATAAAACTGTGATTTAATGCCTTAAAATCAGTTGACATTATTTTATTTTGTTTTATGTTATTCTGTTTTGTGTTATTTTGGTTTATGTTATTTTGTTTTATTTATTTTATTTTATTCATTTTATTTTTTATTTTAGATTTTATTTTCTTTTAGATAGTACTTTATGTTTGGATTTTTTTTTTACTTTATTCTACTTTATTTTATTTTTTATTCTTCAGCTTGCACTTTTTGCTCCAACATAGCTCATATGCACACATGTTACTATTAATGTATCAGGATCAAAGGAAGAAAGAAAGAAAGAAACTCTACTGCTATCTCTTTTCATCCTCCCTTGAGGATGCTGCGACTCAGTCTCTCATCTGGAGGGCACTGTCACTGGGAACGATGCCAAGTCCTTTTTCATAGCACGTATGAAGCTGAAATTGCTCATTAAAATTCTTTGCCACCTTAGTGCACAGTGTTTGCTGTGGGCTGCGCTGCTGTTTGACTGTCTGTGTCAATACCGTCTGGCCATTCAGCATCCCTGGCCTGGAGGGGCCCTGTTATCCCTTCCTGACCCTGCCTTGGAATCCTTGCAGGACTATATTTGGGTTTCTTCTAAGTTTCTGCATCTTCCCTTTGTAGATTTAATGGCCTCACCAGTTCTATCTGCTTCCTTTTTTATTACTTTTTTTTACCTCATTTATCTTAGTTATATTTAGTTAATTGAGACTAATGTTTTGTTGAAAAAAATATCTCTCTCAGTCCCCAAGCTGAGTTTTTGAAGTGAACAGATTTGGGTAAAAATTTGCAAATGAGCAATTAATATCACCACAGCAAAGATAGTTTCTCTTCACCCTTCATTTCCACATTGGCCTGGAGGGGATTCCCTTTCCTGAACCGATAGTCAAATAGTTGCCAGCATCACTTTCTCCTTTTGGTACAGCTGAGGCTTTTTGTCTGATCTACTTCTGACTGTTGTACTAGAGCAATCTGATTTCTGAAGATGAGACTGTTTTATATTAGATTTTATCCCAAAAGAAGGGAAAATGTATCTTTTTCTCTGACTCCTTATGTCATTCTATAAATGAAATTAATCTGAATCTTTATTTGTCTCTTAGGTTTGGGTATCACCAGATACAGTTTGGGAGCACAAAGGCAGAAGTAGTAACACACGTTAAAGCAAAACCACTCTCATTTGCATTCCTTGGGAATGCGTGACACTGTGATGAGCTCCTTGACAGATCTCACCACTGCAGCCAAAGGTCAACACAGTTCAGCAATAGGGAAGCACCCAGTAGTCTTTATGGAGCTTGTCTGTCCTCTTGCTTATAAAAAGAACTGCAGTTTTCTCTTGTTTATGGGCCTAAAGTTGCAAAGTGCATTAAGGTGCACCCATTTTCCTGTGTTAGGAGTAGCTCTTGGCATTCCTGCAAAGTGTGGTGAGTGTAGGTTTGTCTCAAATCCGATTCCTGTGGCTGAGGATGTCTCCAGTGCCTCCCTCTCCAGCCTGCGTGCTGTGGTACACACCATGCCAGGTCCCCATGGTCCACAAGGGTTGGTTGCTTGGCTGCTCTACAGCTGCAGCACTCCACTGGCCAGCTGGAGAAATGCCATTTGTACCAGCTGAAGGTCTTCCTTAAATCTTGAGTCTTTCACAGCTCCTGCCCATTTTTGTTTCATGAATGATGTGTGAGTGAATGGTTAGATAAAAGTAGGAAGACGTTTGGAAAAAGTTGCATCTACAGCCTACAGAAGGAAGAAAAATGTCATAATGTTTGGTCTTGCATGTGATTGAGTAACTGGTTAAACTGTCAGAGTTATGGATCAAGCTGAAAAACAAGTCCTCTCGTTTGCTAAAATCAGAAGAAGACCTGAAAGACAGCTTCATCTTAAACCAACAAGTCAGTTTATTAGGGGAGAACCAGGAGACAGAGGCAGTTCAGGAGAAGAATAAGCTCCTCCATGCATCAGTCCATGACCTCACAGCACTGGAGGGCAAGTGGAAGGGGAAACCTCAGGGAGGTACAAGTCTTTTGCCTTTGGGAAGCAGGAGGGACAGCAGCATCCTGAGAAGGGCAGACAGATGGAATTTTTTCTGGAAAGTGGGGATGGGAGAGTCCCACCTCCAAACTCCCAGGCTGTGTTTCAGTGGATGGCACAGGTTAGGACCAGGGGCAGGAACAGGGACAGGGATCCAAGCAATCACAATGAGAGCAATCACCTATCGAGACCTAATGACACATTCAACCACCTTCTGCCAATGCAAGAAAGTTATGTGAGAGTGACCAAATTGGGGGTGAGTTTTCTGCTGCTCGTGCTTATTTCCTCTGCAAAGATACATCAGCTGACAAGCTGTGAGGCATTTCTAGTACTTTTATCATGACTTATTATATATCATGGCTGCTTCCTGCAGGATATTCCCAGCCACACAGTCCACTTAACATTTATAGCAGCTATCACTGAAATGAGTGCAATATGTCTTCAGTCTCTTAGTCTGCTCCAAGATGGATGGGGTGCAGAGGTCTTTGGCAGCAATGCAGGGAAAGGGAGGGTATTTCTCCTGGAGACCCTTGTCTACTTCAGCAATTCAGCATGCACTGAAACTAATCACACAGGCCCTATCATTTAAAAGGAATATTCCCAGGTGGAAAGGTAAACACATGCTTCAGAGTAAAGCTAGGTTAGGGGCTAAATAAACATCCCTGATACTAAGGGCTGTTTAGTGTGAAATGTTGATTGTGCTACCGAGGGGGCAGATTTGGCAAGATAAAAAAAAACTAGTCAGCATTTTTAGAGCCCAGAGGCAAATTGGTAACAGATATTTTACTCCGTTATAGTCCATAGATTATCATGTGATGACATCAAATTACTCCTAATAATGCTAACCAGTGGCACAGGTTTCAGGAACACTGCACTATGCATGGATGTACAGTAGAAGCACACCCCAGCAACAAATGGGGCAGTTAACACAACACACACTGGCACAGCTGAAAAGTCTTCAGGGAGGCAAAACGTGTTTCTACCCCTTTGGAAAGTGCTTTCCCCAAAAGCACTGCTTTGCCTTAAAGCCGGAAAATAGACTTCATGTTGCTCTGAGGAGGTGCTGAATGAACAGGGTGGGATAACCAGGTTATTATTGGTATGATATTTATAAAGTAATATTATATTAATACTAGGAAATCTCAAGTCACTGCTCCCTGGTCTTGCCTTCACAGTCATGGAACAAAATAATCCCATGAATGACACATGAAAGAAAATAAATGTCAATATTTCCAAAAGTAACTTGTGCTCTGAAATACATTTGCTTTTTGGTACTCAAAATTAGATGACATAGAGAATTTTTTAGAAGTTGTTGATCAAATTCCAGCCCTGAACATAAAGGCTCCTGGCAATGCACAGCTCTATATTTAGGTATCTGAATGTGAAAACCCTGGCCATGATCTTCAAGCTGACCTCATGAAAGCACAGAGCTGCTGCAGCTCAGTTCATCCTTGCTATTTTCGCAACCTTTTGTGCTCTGCAGTCATTTGTGGTGTCTGAAGGAAAACAGCCCTGTTTTATGAGAATCTCAGGAGCTAGATGGCATTTCTTGGATATGATAAAAATTAAAAGCTGAAAAAAGCACTAAAGCTTTTGGCCTCCTCAAATACAATAAAGTGCTTAAATACTGAAACATTCTCACTCTTGGCTTATAACTTGGGGCTTTCAGCATTGTGTCTGAAAAGGAGCTATATATGGGCTATCAAAAAACAGGCAGGGAGAAAGGAATTTAAAGAATGTCCTTGAGCCTTTGAGGAGCTTTGCAGACCGGGAACAGCAAAACCTTGTGCCAAACATTGATGCCTCCCCAGCAAGGCTGCCCTGTTTGCATCTGCCTGCTACCACAGCAGGGTTCTCCTCCTGGGCACAATGGCCTGGGGGCACACTACAAGAGGGGAGTCACTGCATCCCTTTAAGTGTGGCTCAGGTGCTGTTCTCAAAGGGGAAGGAACAGTCACACAGCTCTACAGTGTGGCTTTAATTGGGATGGGTACTACGTAGGACCCAAATTGACAGTAGAAGATGTCTCACAAGGGAAACACCTGATCAAAACAGAGCCCTGAAATATTTCTTCATACTGGGAGAATATGCAGTGATGCTTAAAGCATGTTAACTAAATATTTGTATGAACCTCTTTTAAACACAACACCTTTTGTCAATGACAATAGCAAAAAGAAGAAAACTCACTCATTTCTCACCAGTAAGTTTAGTGATGGGCAGAAGAAAAGGCTGCCTCAGCCACCCTGCAGGCTCACACGTCCTGTCCTGACCCTCTTCTGGCTCATGATCTCTTTTACATTGGGGTGATTTTATCAGGGAGACCCAGGAGACTTTATCCCATCAGGATGAACTGGAGAGCAAGTCTGCTCTGCCGTTTGAGGGATGACTGCGTGGGTTCCGTGCAGAGCTCCGTCAGTGATCTCAGGAATGTGTCCAGGCTGCTTAGGGGTTTTCAGTGTCCTGTGTGGCTGCAGGATGAGCCCAGCAAACCGAATCCCTGCCTGCTGGTACACTGAAGGGGAAACACTGGGAAAGAAGAGACGCATCTATTGAAAGGATGGTATCCTGTCACAAACCAGCATACAGAGAGGGCCTACAGAGAGTATATTTAAGTCAGAAAGTTTCTACCACCCTGTAAAATGAGGTTTTGCAGTAAGCCCTTCAAGCTGCTCACAGAGCAAATGCTTTGCTATTTTGCCAAAGAAAAGTGGCTGGCATCTGGAGGGATGACACGATCTGGGCTGTGTGACAGCAGGGGATGGGACTTAGCGACCTTGCTGTCTGCCCTAGGTCTCTGTTCTTCTCTGTCTTCAAGGAGAGCTTCCGTTTCTGCTCCTGCCAGTAATGCATTTTCAAATACTCCGCATTCCCAAACTTGCTCATCCCCAAGTGAGTGTAAATCCTACTCTATCTGTATAAAAACCAAAAGCACTATCCACATCAAAACCAGGTAAATCAGTATTTCACTGCAGCACAGCAACCTAAACTCTGACTTAGACAGTTGGCATTTGTTTTATCTTGGTGCTTTGTAGCTCAGTGGGAACCAGCTACTGTATTAAACTGTTTCTATCGAACCCAGGATCTCATGCTTTGAAGATGCTCAGTGGTGTCTCAGGAATACATTTCCCACTTTGAGCTCCTCCATGATCACTGATGGGCAGCCAGAAAAAGCAGTAGCTAGAGAGAGAAATCAGCTCTCAAACCCTGAAGTCCTGCTGCAGAGCTGAGGATAGAAAAGAGGGCTATGTCAAAGAGCACTGCTTATGGCATAAGTCACCTGCTAAGGAATAACAGCATGAAGACATTTCCCCCTCTCCTGCCCAGCTAAAGACTGACCACAAGGAAGGGCTGTAAATCCAGCACCTGAACTTTGAGTTTGGTTTTTTATCAGTGGCACTCTCCCCTTTCCCAGGAGCACGTGATGAACTAGGAAAAGGGTTTGAACTCCAGCTGGCTTCCCCTTAGCCAGGGAGATGTACTGGAGAAATCCTGCCAGACCGACGAGACAGACAGGTTGTTTCTTTAAGGGCATAAGAAGATCAGTGGCTGGAAGGACAGATCTGATGCTGCAGGGATGATGACATTGGCTGTATATTACCTGAACTTTATGATAATTAAGTGTGAGGTCTCTGCTTGGCTTTCAAACTTCTACAGCATAGCAATTGCTCAGGTCACTCCTGTTACATGGGAAGGGCATTGCCAGGGCCCCTGCTGTGCACCCGCAGCCGACAACATTCATAAGCATTTTCCAAACTTTCTGCCTTAAACTAGCCTGAATTTATCACCTGACAAGCGCAGCAGCAAAATCTAGTTTTTATCTGTCACAGAGCAGACAGCAGTGGAAACGAAGCTTCATTACTTTCTCCCTAGGACCGGGATGCTCTCTGCCGGTCACTGGCTGATGGACCGCTCGCTCTGTCTTCATCGCTGACAAGGGCTGTTGCAGACGCCATCTCATCACTGATTCGATCATGTTGAGATGAGGGAGGATGTTGTTCTGAAACCTTGAACGCCCTTCACTCTCCGATTGCTCTGCCGTTCGGCGCTGCTGTGCAGCGTGGGCTCTTCAGTTCAGCCTTCCTGGATGAAATGATCTCATTAGGTGATTGCAAAGAGCTGGATGGAGCAGAGCCACCTGCTTTCTCAGAAAGAGAGTCTCATCAGCTTTCCTGGAATTAATAAACCGCATGTGAAAGGGGTGTCCGCACCCCCTGCAAGCCTCACTTTAAGGATGTAGCTCCAAGGTTTCCTACTTTGGAAAGCAGTTAAACAGACCAGCCCTTTGCCTCCTCTCCTTCTACCTTCTCTTTCTCTCCTTTTCCCCAGGCCTTTTTTGTCTCCATTATACTTCCAAACAGCTTAGGGATATTTACCTGTTACTGATGTATTTGTTCTAGTACATGTAAGCCAATACGGATGAACAGGTGTAAATCCCCATGGGGAAACCCCACCTCTGGAATAAATTGATTCCTAGTCCACAGTGGTAAAATTAAAAAAACACCTTGATCCTGAGTATGACTATGTCTGAGGGAGTTTTACCAACATGGCTGTAACAGTTTGCAGTGCCAGGCTAGCATGAACTGGTACAGCTCTTCCACCTATAAGAGCTGCTGCCTAGGTAGGATGGCTGCCCTGAGACCCCGGGCAGGCAAATGCCTGTGCCTGCCTGCTGAGCAGCACCAGGAGTGCAGCCCGAGCATCCGCATCCCTGCCCAACCATTTCTGGGAAGGGATGGAGGCCCAGTGCTGAATTGCCTGCCTCCAGTAGGAAAGACAATAGCTTTGATGATGACTTTTCTAATGGGAGTATCTACTGCCTCCAGAAGTGGGGTGATATTACCAGCTCATTTCATACTGATCGTAATGCAGCTACCTAATCTGCCTTGAAAAGGTCGCCTGCCTGGTTTTGTGTTTCAGGACCATTCTCCAATCCTCCTCTGTTCTGTAAAACAAGCAGTATTAGAGCCGTAACTGTAGCTATCAATTGTGGGGTGGCCTATTATCTTTTTAATAAACACCACAGACTATTTGCTTGGTGTACAATGGACATTTTTTCATCCCAGCCCTTTTAAACATAACCTGTATGCTGGGAAGCCAGGCTGGTTTTCTGCAGTGCCTGCACATCAGTATCTGAAAGGTAGAAGGCAGCATTCAGTTTTCCCGACGATGCAAAGGGCAGGCAGACACTGCTGCACAACTCCTGTGCTATATTCATAGAGCTGGCAAATCATTTTTTGTGGGTGGGAAATGTGGGTAAAGCAGGAGAGAGCATGAACTACTTGTAAAATGCAAGTGCCATTTCATGAGTGTTTTTCTCTTATATTTTTTAGTTACATTTGGTTTAATCCTTTATATTGCTCTCACTTGAAAGCTGAAGAGCTGCTACATAGATCACGGAAAACACGCAGTCTCACAAGATGTATTTTTAAGACATTCTCAGAGCTATTATAGGAAAATCTTCTTTTCTCACAGCAGCATAAGTTCAGCCTGTTGTCTCCTGTGATCTTCAGAATGGTTACTATTTAATTATTGATATTTACAACATGGCAGTAGTTAAGTGTTGCTGCAGTTCCACAGGTAATCTTTATATGCCTACATTCAGTGAGGAAAATATTTGTATTATGATGAGTCACAGGAACTGATTTAAAATGCTGTCTGTAAACATCTACACCACCTCTATCTGCAGCCCAAAATCCTCAGCGTAAGCAGGGGGTGCTGACTGAAATCTGCAGGGTTTAATCCTACAGACTTCAGTTGTTTCCCTTTGCTGACACACAGGGAATGGGGTGCTTGCTCCTGTCTCTTCTTGTTCGGCAGTCGCTGTGCCTGGATCAGTGCAGTGGGAGAGCCAAGGCCTCTCAGTAGCATGCGCACAGCCGTGCCATCCTGCCTTCTTTATCAGACACCAATCCTGTTTGCTTTTGTGCCTTTAAATTTTGGCATTGCTTTCCTAAGGAATTTGCTGACAGCAAGAGCTCTCTGCAGCAACTGGAAAAGCACTGCTTTGCTCCCGACAGGCATCACCAACCCCAGCCTTTGCCGATGAGATTTCTCCAGGAGCTCGAACCTCCTCAATTATGTGCCTTAGCAGCAGCACTGGGGAATAGCAACTGAAGGCAGCAAGGGGTTAAAAAGTGTGGCTATGTTCATGTGCAGGCACAGATTTCACGAAACATTAGTGACGGCAGCTGAGATGCTGCCTCTCTTTAGAACCAGGATCCAGGCAGCAGGCCCTGGCGTGAAGATGCTTTTGCCCTCCCTTCTGCCAAGAGCATGCAGGCTCGAGCTGCTGACAGCCAGCGTTCCTCCGGTCGAGACCCGTGAACGACAGGTTCAGCTTTGAGTAAAAACATAGTTGAGGCACCCGTCGAGACCATGTCACATTAGGGCTCAGTGAGCTCGATGGTCTCTCTTGCAGGCAGGTTAGTCATGACAGGATTTTACACTGGTGGATGGATGGATGGATGGATGGATGGATGGATGGATGGATGGATGGATGGGGGCCCATCCTTTAAAATTACCTAGGGTACCAGTGCACGGTGGCTCACCCTTCGGTAGCAGTGGGCTTTCATGCAGAGCTCAGATGACCTCCACCAATCTACTGCTCTGGGGACTGGCTGATGAGGATTAATTGATTCATCTGGGGCCACCAGCTTTCTCAGCTGGTTACCACTCCCCAGGAAACGTTATTTTCCTCAGACAGATTTGACTAATTGTAAGCCTTTAGGAATGGCACTTCCAAAACAGAGGGCCCTGCTGAGTGAGTTATTAGTCATCCTTATCTGGAAGGGAAGCGAGGGCTGCTCTAACAGCTTCTTTATCTCTGCAGCACCATGTCCTCTGGAGAGGGGGCTGTGGGGGTGCTGTGCAGCAGGGAGCTGCCATCTACCTTCCCTCAAGGGGAGCAAAGGGCAGAACAGCTTGTTTCTAAAGTGTTAGCTCTTTGCTTTCCAAAGCATGGCTTTGTTTTGAAAAGCTATTTGTTTTTATCAAGTTGTGACTGATTCCCCCCCGCCCCCTTGTATTTTTCTAATGATGCCTGATGCTGATTTTCTTTCTTTTTTGGCAAATAGATGGAGCTCGGTGTTTCTCCTGATGGATGATCCGGCTCTGCGTCTGAGAAAGCTTTGCAGCGCACTTCAAATGTCTGGCAGGAGGTATTTTTGCTCTGCAAGTGTGGTTCTCCTGTTTGTGGGCATGACAGAGCCCAGAACACATTTTGAAGAACATCACAGTCGAATTCACTTTGGTAGCTGCATTTTTCTCTCTGAAGTACTTCCTCTCAGGTTTTAATACAGTTTCTCACATTCTTTCCAAATCTGACTGTGTTGTGGCTCCTTTTCTGTGGTGAGGAGGAAGTGTCCACAGAACAGACTAAACACGTTATATGTTATCAGATGTGCAATCCACTGTTGGGAAATGGTGAGGGCTGTACCAAAACAGTCTTGTCAGAAGAGGTGTCCTAAATGGGAATGTGACAGCATCATCATGTCTTCCCTCTTTAATCCTCGTGTATCTTCAGAAAGAATAAAGCAGCCTTGCTTCAAACCTCTCTTAGCAAAAAGTATAGTGTCATCTAGTATCTCAGTGTAACTGGTAGATCTCCTCAATCAAACAAAGCTTTGAGTTTGGTCTGTAGGTTTGGTTTGTAGGTTCCTTCATTGGCATTTCCTTTCAATTAACTGAATACTTGTCCTCCAGAAAGACTGGCAGTGATCTGCTCCTCCAAAGTAACTGAGCTGCTGCCAGACTGTCCATCTCGGTCCTCCTCTGCATAAAGCACTCTGTTACAGCTCCTGTTTGACACAACAGCATTGTGTAGGAAATGACATTTGGCTTTTGCCTTGACAGGTGTTTGACAGTATTTCACCACCTTTCCCGTTATTTCCCCATAACAAGTTTTATCCGTAATGAGGCTGAGAATAGGGGCTGCTTTGCACTTATCACAGAGATTGTCACAAATAGACTTATCCCCAGCTTCTTGGAAGGATCCATCAGCAGCACCCAGCTTATGTGGCTGTCACAGATCAGTCTCTCTTAGGCCTACAGGACTCTAATCATCAGCAAAGTCCTCTGGTGCATCAGGAAGATGTGACCCTGGCTTCTGCAGGTTGAAGAGCTGCTCTGCTGTTTGCATTAGCTGTACTATCCATACAGCCATTAATGGCTCAGGTTTTGCTCCTTATCTGTGATCTTCAGTCCTGTTTGTGAGGACATTTGTGTGATAAAGGAGTGCACCTCCCAGGCTGATAACGTTTTTGTTGTTTGGGGTTCTTTTTCATGAGGCGTGCATTCGCATATCAAATACATAGTATTGTACAAATAGAAATCATTTTAAATGTAGCATCTGTCTTGTTTGCAAAACATTCCAGGCAAATTCTGTATCAAAAAGTAATTACAATTTATGTTTCAGAAATTTTCTGTTCTTCCATCAGCAGAATTGACCTCATATGGACCCACAGAATGGATGATGTCATTGTCAGGATCTGAGATTAACATTGTGTTTCTAAGAGTGTCATACGGTGTGCTTGTTTTCAGTGAAAGAAAACAGACAAAACCTTGTAGAAATCAGAGTATTTACTCCAATCCTGTCAAGCCCCTCATTACAAGGAAGACACTGAGGTGCTGGAGTGTGTCTGAAGAAGAGCAACGAAGCTGATGAAGGGCCTGGAGCACCAGTGTTTTGAGGAGCAGCTGAGGGAACTGGGGTTGTTCAGCCTGGAGAAAAGGGGGCTCAGAGGAGACCTGATCACTCTCTACAACTACCTGAATGGAGGATGGAGTGAGTTGGGGGCTGGTCTCTTCTCTCAAGTAACAAGCAATAGCATGAGGTAACGGCCTCAAGTTGTGCCAGGGAAGGTTTGGATTGGTTATTTGGAAAAATTTATTCACCAAGAGTTGTCTATCATTGGAACAGGCTGCTCAGGGAAGTGGTGGAGTCACCATCCCTGAAGGTATTCAAAAGACATGCAGATTTGGTGCTTAGTGACATGGCTTAGTGCTGGGCTTGGAAGTGCTGGGTCAGCGGTTGGATTCTACAATCTTAAAGGTGTTTTCCAACCTAAGTGATTCTGTGATTGTATGAAAGGTCTTCTAATTCAGAAAATGCCAACTATTTATTGATTATGCTACAGAGCTCACCATTTTCCATACACTACAAAAAGCTGTGAATAACTGATAACAAGAAGTTTTCCTCCAGCATGTGCTTCTGGTTAAAGTCATATATGAAAGATCTCAAATCTTCTGTTATGATTTATAAAACAGGACAAAAAGTCCACTGGAAAATTTGTGTTCACCTTGCTCATAATTTGTCTGGGTTAAGAAGCTGCTGAAACAATGCCTCTTTAATTCACACACAGACAAATACAGAGAGACTTCCCTTTCGGTGGTAGAGCAGACACGTGTCATCGCGGTGGCAGATCACAAAGTCTCCTGGCAGATACTGTGCTGTTTGTCAAACACATGTCATGCAGAGCAGGCTGCAGCAGTCTCTCCGCCAACAAACTGCCTCCTGCCAGCGCCGTAGGTGGCCGACTGACGGCCCCTTCCTAACGGGGACAGTTACATAATAATAGCTGCTCTGTGTCAGTGGAGATGCTAATGTATGCAAATGATGATGTAATGAATCCAATCAGACTTCCTGTGCACAGGGATATGCCAAACTATCTGTATCTAACCTCACAATAAGGGGAGATAAAAGGTCTTCAGCCCTGGAGATGTCACCCCTGTCCCTGCTGCTGGAGCTGTTCTGCGCGGGGCTGGGTGCTGGCATGCTGCAGATCTGTCAGCTCTTGCAGAGTCCTGGATGCTGCTGCTGCCTGGGAAAGAGATGCTATAATCGAGGGGATTCCAATGTTTCCTTTGCCTGCTTTACCAGGCTGCAGTGGGTTCAGATGTACTTTTGGTCTAAAGCCAACAGAGAAACAGGGACTCATGAAGTGCAATCACCTGCTTTATATTTTCAGGAGTTCATATTCACTGTTATTACAGAATCATAGAACAGCCCAGGTTGGAAGGTACCTCAAAAGACCATCTGGTCCAACCTTCTGTGGGAAAGGGAGACTATTATCTAGCACCCTGGGACTGGCCCATCTTGGAAATCTCCAGTGATGGGGACTCCATCCCATCCTTGGGAAGGTTGTAGCAGTGAATGGTTGTTCTCACTGTAGAAGAATTCTTTCTTCTATCAGTCAAGGGTAGGTTATTGCCTTCTCTTGGGAGAGATAATCAGTGCATGACAAGTCTCTGTCACCCTCTTTGAGTACTTTCAGCGTATTTCCTGAGCATGATAGTGCTCTGCTGTGCAAGGAGGCTGGGGGGAAGCTGCTCGCTCAGTAGTCACAAATGAGACACTTCCAGTCATCATGAAAGAGGGGGTGTCATTTATTAAAGAAATTTTACTCCTGAATATTCATGATGTGCTGTTTCCTGCTGATCAATGTTTCTGTTGTCTTGGTTCATCAGCTGGTCTTGTGAAGAGTTTTAATCAGCTCCAACATCGCCAGAAACTAGCCCCACTTCAAGTGAAGGAAACATGACTGTCAGCAGCTGACGGGACACCCAGCTGCGCAATGAGCCTGGAAGCTGGATGTTTGGGCTCATATGTAGGCAGACTCCAGAAGAAGAAAAGAAGACCCATCTGTCACAGCTCTACTATGTATAGCACCCTTCATGTAACCTAACCAAACTGGTTTCTAGAATGGTTTAAGTTGGAAAGGACCTGAAGATCATCTAGTTCCAGCCCTCCTGCCATGGGCAGGGATGCCTCACCCTAGACCATGCCGCTCAAGGCTCTGTCCAACCTGGTCTTGATGGGGAATTTACCACCTCTCTGGGCAACCTGTTCCAGTGCCTCACCACTCTCACAGTAAACAGCTTCTTCCTTAAGGATAGGTAAACTTCATTTAGCTGTATTTATACACTGGCAATGATCCCCAGGGAACAGATTGACTTAAAATCACAAGATTTTCTAAGTAATATGTTTGTGCTCATTTTTCGTTTGTTTCACAAGCTGTGGATTCACCCAATTCATATGCTAAAGTTTTCCCCCGCGATGACAAGGGCCACAGCTACAAGGACCATGGCTGTCTGGGTTTGTTCAACTGTTCAAAATTCAATGAACTTGTGGGCACTGATACAGAGAGATGGGACAGGCATCCTGGCAAGGCAGATGGTGAGCTGTGGCCATGCAGTGCCACACAACTGCAGACAGGTCAAAGAAGTTATGGGGGAAGAAGCATTAAGCATGTGCACCTTTATACAGGCACTTCAACAGTGCTCATGACAAACTCCTGCTCCCTATCTCCCCAACAGAGACATCAAGTTTCACCCAAGCTAATAAATTCCACCAAGAGGCCTGTTGGTTCCCTTTCAAATGGAGCACAACATAAATGGGGTCAAGCCACCAAGGTCCAAGCTGCAAGCAGCACTGAGCTGATGGAAATGTTTGCTCAGATCTCCATAGGTTCAGGGATTTTTGCAATGCTTCCAGGGGATGCTGGAGCAATGCTTCTGTACTCCAGAGGTTTGCACACCATCAAGTGGTCCTGTCTAAGTGACCTATGCAGATGCTGACCTGATGGCTGTGTTTCATAATGGCATTTGCCTTCCTTGCAGCATTCTGGTGTCTGCTTGGCCTGGCTGCAGGTTTGCAGGGAACAAGCCCTTCACCGCACACATTTCATGGCATGTCTCTTCCCAGAGCTCCAACTTCTGGGTGGTTTAGTTTATCTTCATAGGGCCAATGGAAAAGCATACCTGGCTGCCAGGTACCAGCTGGGAAGTGAAGGAGCCTTCTTTCATCCTCTTGAGTGGTGAATGTCCCTTCCAGGGCTGACTCCTATCAGCTGCTGGTGACAAAGAGCACTGGTCACCATTAGCACTACTCACCCATGGGCACAAGGAGCTGTGCTGAAGCCGGTTTAAACCCACCTCTTTCTGGGACACCTCTTCCTCCTTCTGCCATCCTCACTTCAGCCTGGCACTGGATTTGTTATGCAGATTTCTTTACCTGGTATGAACAGAGAGCTGATCAGCCAGGAGGTGCAGAGGTGCAGCCAGTGATCATCCTTTACACAGTTCAGTTGTATCCCTATGCATCACAGCATACATTCTTTTTTAGTTTTCCTATTGCCATGATGCATTTTTCTAATGGCTTGATTATGTTACCCACATACTAAGCATGTGCTAAGCTGGATCCTGTCATTAGCAGCTGTTGATCTGTAAACCTGAGCTAGAAGGAAGAAAGTCCAAGGAATGCACTCCACAGAAATAATGCGCTCACTGTTGTGGATGGAAAAAGTGTTTTGCTTTTATTTTTGAACACATGATAAAAAGAGTGAAAAAAGGACAATGGAATATTGCTACAGCAGAAGAGTTTCTATAGGGCTTCAGTACTAAATTTGTGATAACAGGTACAGGAGTGGGAATTATATATGAAAGCCATGATCCTTGACTTAAAGATCACTCATTGATAAGGGAGCCAGTTTCTCTGGCAGGAGAGAAATCTTACCTAAACTTGTCTGAGCACTAAGGAAGCTCCCAAGACAACTGCAGATATGAATCTTTCCTTCAACATGAGCTCAGATATGGGTTGAGTTCTTCCTATAATAGCTTATCTCTAATATGAAATTATCTCTGTCTTTTCAAGGCTGGAAGATATAGCTCCTTGCTATTTGCAGTCCAGCTTCTTTCTGTTAATCCAGCGGATAGGATGTCAAGGCTTATCTCTCGCTCTTTGCCTCTAATACTTTCCTGTTACTTTATTTCCTATTAACCTAAATTAGAGTTATTGAAGTCAGGCTGAGGCTTGTGGTAACATTCAGTCACGTTCTTCTCTTTTATTAAACAACTTCTACATTATTTTACACTATTTGCTACACCAAAGCTCACAATAATATTGAATATTGAAGTATATTGAATAATTAAGATTATTCAATAAGTTTATACATCTGTGTGTGCAGTTCATGCTGCATGTCTTTTAATGCCACACTGAGCCATTTCCTGGTCACTCTCGAAGCAGTACCACAGTTTTCTTGCCTCAACTTTTGTGAGCTCTTTGATGGATGACAGACAGGCATGTCATGGCTGACTTGTCACACACTCAGGTACACCACTACTTCATTTGTACAGGTACAATCATAATGCTTCACAGTTTTAGGGCTTTGGGGTATCACTTTTATCTATCATCTAACCTTTAATCAACATCACCAGATGTTTAAAGTCTTCACAGCAGGGGATCTGTTGGGTAGACGCAAGCTTTTCTTCACCTGGTCACCTTCTCTGATGAGAATTTGAGTGGGAGGCACATCAGCTTCAGCAAATCTTGGCATTTGTCTTTTGTGGCCAGTGGCGGCATCTCCTCCCGGGAAAAGTGGGAAGAGTCAGATCAGCCTCACGAACTGAAGTTTGCAATTTACTATGTGGTTGCTGTCGCATGCTAAGAGTTTGTAACAGAATTTTTTAATTCAAATTTATAAATTGCTGATAGGCAGATTTCCAAAGCAACCATGATTCCACTCACTATCAAACTGCCGGTAGAAATGAGTGACCAAGATGGACAGCTGTTATAAAAATCAATCTTATATCCCTTTTATCAGGCTTGGCTACAGGGTTCTGTCAGTTTTCCACAGAAAATCAGTAGCAATAATAGCTGCTTTATTAGCAGCTGTCAGGGTCACTAATCTGGCTTTTTTGTAGGGCCACAACTTTGGCTGGACTATTTTTTTTCTTTCACAGGAACTGTCTTTGGATCTAGAAATACCAGAGATGAGCCAATTGTTCAAACTGCATTTGGAAGATTTCTTCAAAAGAAGACCCAGGCTGCTCTATGAGGACCTGGGATAATCTTCCAGGGCCCAGTTTTACAGCTTGGTATCTGTTTTCCTGCAGAAAGAATTTTCTATCTAGAGTCTGGCATTGCAACTCTCTTGAGCTTTTCCAAGAAAAATGATGATGAAATTAAGTAAATTAATTTTTCTATTCCATCTATTAAATATGATTCATCTATTAAATATGACCTCCCACCTGTCTAGTGTGAGGTGTCCCTGCCCATGGCAGGGGGGTTGGAACATGATGATCTTAAGGTCCTTTCCAACCGTAACTATTATGTGATTCTATGATTCTATACCCACTCAGACCCATAAATAAGGCTGCTTATAATTAAGGTTCCCTGAGATGCTGCCTCCTCCTTTTCCCTGGAACCTCATAAGCAAAAAGGACATAAGATTAAGAATGAATGGTAGAATGTATTCGGGTACTTCCTGGTATCCTGGTAGAATGAATGCAGGAACTTCCCAATTTCCTGTTTGCCTCCCCAGCTCCTGCCCATAAGTATTCTTTTAAGGGATTTGGACTCTGCAGAGACCAGACACCAGGAGGGGGTGTGGAGAAGCAGGATCTCTGTGTGGCCATCTCATGGCTGCGTTGGTCTCCTTATTTCTGTGCAGATGCTATGGCATACCAGTGGTGGCTGATTTTCCTGCTTTGTACTTGAGAAGAAAAGTGACAAGCCCAGTTTAACTGGACAGGAAGAAAGGATAGGGTGTTATGAAGGAAAACTCACTGACTGCGATGTACTGGAGTAATCAGAGAAGGAAAGTCGTTATGGTTCGTGGTTTACAGTTTACAGACCAGGCAGTAATTTGTAAAGCATTTATACATCCTTCAATGCCAAGGTGCCAGGCGAATGTGACACCCAGTCAAGAGTACAGATGGTGAAAACTATTAGGAAGGCAAGACACGTAGTTTTGGTAATCTTCTCTAATAACAATAACAACCTCCATTTCACCCAAAGAGCTCTGAGGCTAATCCTGCTATTTTATTTCTGAGCATGCTTGAGTGTGACTTTTAAAATCCCTTTGACTAATGCACTGCCTTCTATTTTGGGAAAGCCTTGAGAGGTGCTGCTAATGAAGACAAATGAAGGAAAAGGAACTTGACCCCAGAGTATGAAATTTTGCTCATTAACTTGTGCTTCCAATTGGGTGATTGATACTATTTAGATGTAGATGGGGTAATTAATGACAGGAAATAATGCAGCAGGATATGAGTTGTGCAGAATGCACTTCAGTAAATTTGCCTTTTATTATGTCTCGGTTTATTTATGTGCGCTATATTTGTTATGCCACTGCCTGATGTAGTTACCACCTTCATTCGGAATTTCCTTAACTTCATTGTTTTCTTCATTCTTTTAGACTATTTTGGGAATTTTTGTTTATGTTTCTGTATGTAACAATTTCCTAGTCTGTTTTTAGTAGCACGAGGATGCATTTTCATGGCCACATGGAACATTTCAGCTTGTGACACATTTCTTACAATAGGAATTGCCATTAAAATGAACTATACTTCCTTCCTACTTCATTGGACAGGCTATCAGTATTGCCAGTAAGTTAATGAACACAAATCTCCTATGTACTCTCACTTACATTATTTCTCTGTCCCAGAAGGAAGTGAGCCAAATATGAAATGTCTTACATTTTTGGGGTGGGTGGAGGGTGAAAGGCTATGTCAGAACTTGTTTTAAATGACACATCCTCCTGGGAAGGAAGTTGTCCTATGGTTTGAGCCAAAAGATTTTAAATCAGTAAAATATCACTGTGCTTTTGATTTAGCTTCTTGTGTGTGAACAATATGTTTCACCAAAGAAAAAGATGAGCTTAAAATACTGGGTGATGTGAAATGACCCGCGGAAAGATTATGTAAATGTTTATGCATGCGAATAATTTTACAGGAGCTTACTGAGGTGATAAGAGAATATGCCCAAGAAAAGTTGTTGGCCTGAATGTTTGTTTGAAGGATCCGGCTGTAGAGTATTTTTACCCAGGTTTCTCAAAGTACACAGTGTTCTCTATGTCTGTCTGTCCACCTGTCTTGGCACCCAAAATACTCTGAATCCTGTGACATAAACCTGCTACTTACACTTGAGGTCGTACAATGAAACCTTTTATATAGTGCATGGCTCATAAAATAAAACATTAGAACAAATATTATGTTCTCTTACGCAAGATGCAAAGCAGCAGATGGAAGAAAGTGCCAGGACAGATTAAGAAACAGAAACTGGGTGTTAACGTCTGTGTGAATAATGGTGCTGGTACGGCCATAGGCACCGGTTCTTAGGAAAGCAGACAAAATGGGAGATAGAGTCTGGGCTACCTGGTATTTGTCTGTTTGTACCTCTCCAGAGCGGTCTGAGACTGCTTATCTGTGGGCGAAAGAGGGGAAAATGATCTCACATGTCCTGCAAGGAAGAGGATTCAGATGAGCAATTATCAGACAATAGCTGATGCTCTGGAATTTCCTCTAATAACAGTAACTTGCATATTCTCACAGGCATTAAAAAGGAGAGCTGGGGAGAGTCAGGTACTCCAACAACCTTTATACACCTCGTGATTTTATTTAGAATATGTCGAGATACAAGTTGAAAGCAGTGTTATAGCATTGCAGTCCTACCGAGGATGACAGTGTGGCTCAGGTGTGTGTCGCTTTTAGATTATAAAAGTGTCTTTTCCCATGCTACACTGCTCCATCCTGCTCATTTCAAGCATGAACATCTGGATGTCTATGGATGGTGAGCATCCTTGGAGACATAAATCTGAGGTCTTAACTCCTGAAGACATCAGTGTTGGCTGCAGGGTCTTTGCTAAATACAGTGATTGAGTCATGGTACTTATCAGTGTCCTGTACATAGACATGACATTCACTTGGTATCTTGGATCACTATGCAATGATAGTAGCTCAAAGTTTGTGTTTCATGCCAGAGCTGCCTGCATTCCTCACTTTTTATAAATGAAACACTTTCAGAAGAAAAATCTCTCTTTAAAATAACTTAATTTATTGGAACATTCTTGGAATAGTTCAGGTATTGTCTCAATAAAGGATCTTTAAGTGATCTTATTCTTTAGCCTGCTTTAGAAAGCCAATAACCCTTTCAAAGTTTGTAATATATTACCCTAATATTGAGTATTAGTACTACGTGTGTGCTATTTTTATGAGATAACAATCTGAAGTGAAAGTTCATCTTGAAGGAAATACATAAATAGCCAAGGGGGGAAAAAAAAGCTGTCACCCTCTCCAGTGAGAAGTGCAGAGAGGAAAAAGCAGACTTCCATCATTCAGAATTTACTGAAAACATGTTGAATGTTTATCTGAAACGAGAGGAATGGCCAGCCAGCTGGCAGCCTTCTCAAAGTCTGTGTGTCTCCTCTCAGCAGATGGTGCACACAGAACCTGAAAACAAAGCCTCCTCCTTTTGTCTTAGGTGCCTAAAAACGTGCTTCAAGGCATAACTGTGGACTGCGGTGTGACCACTGCCACAGCTTTCAGGGGACTTGTAAGGACAGGAAGCACTTTAAGATGGGTAAGAGACCATTTAGTAAAAAGCATTTTATATTTCCTAGCCTAGAGTTGGTGTTTGTGTCCCAGCACTAAAAGAAATAAAGACAATAATAATCTCTCTGGCAGTATTACACAGACTTTGTTGTCTCTTCCAGTCTCAGTTGCTCTCCTCCACTGTCCTAGAGTACCCATCTTTGCCCTTCCCCATGACTGCTTTGCTGAGATCTGCCCACATCTATTCTCTGTAACTCAAATTTATTCAACCCCCTTTGAATCAGAACTTTGACTCTACTTTTTCTCTGTTTCTTCTCTAATGAGTGTTTATGAATTAAATTATGCACATTGCAGCATTACAGAACAAACGTTCTGGGATAATTACTGTGGTAAACTGCCTGGGTCACAAGCCCTAAAAATTGCAGGGAAACTGCCAAAACATTTAACTGTAGAGGCACCACAATCTGGGAGCATGAAGTTCCCATGGCTAATTATTGATCTCATTAGCTAATCAGTCTGTGGATGTAAAGACTATCTATAGTTAAAAGTAACCCTGTGGCATTTCTGACTTTTTGTCAGAAATCATAAAATCACTGTTGGTAATTGGCTACTTGAAGGGTGGCATTAGCTGCCCGCCAGTTTTTCCAATAAGCAAATACCTGTAATCAACCTGCTCTTATTACTCACCAGCACTCGTTATTCGTGCACAGCAGCCTGAGACTGAACAGGAAAGCCGTGATTTCCCGGGAACTGAAGGCACTGCTCTGCCACTGACACAAACGCTCCCTCCTTTAAAAACTGGACTAGGTAATGGAGCTCCCCCTAATGTTGTTTCTATATTATACATCCCCCGGGCTGCAGGTTCCTACGGCCCCTGGCTGGGGAGGAGAGGCCAGGCCAGGGTGGGTAGCCTGCTGGGTGCTGCTATGGATGCCCCGCATACTTGCTCACACACAGAGAGATGCTCAGGGTACCGTATCTGAGTGAGGAGCCTTCATTAGCCCACCCCAAACGTGTTAGCTGGTTCCATTCATAAAACTGTGCCATGTAAGAGTTTAATGGCTACTCCTGCTGTCAAGCCTTCTAGGAAAAGCTTTTCATAGCTATTCAGGTTGAGAACTCTAAAGTAGGAACAAAGTGAGAACTAAATTTCTATCTTACCTTTAAGCATTAAAGGCAAATTCCACGGTCTGACATGTCAGAGAATTGCCTTTTACCACTGCAGGTCCAAGGGTATTGACTCAGGTAGAATTATTCAGCTGCTGTTAGTCACTGAATACAGCTTTATGTAATGTTTCTTTAATCAGCCTAGAGGATCTCAGGCGTGATGGCTGCTTTTATTATAGCCACAGATCCCTTTTTTCTTTTTATTTTTAAACCTTCTTCCACAAGAAGAAATGAAAATATTGTTTATGGAGAGTAAAATCTACCCTACTTTACACATGCTCAAGCATCTCATCTCTAAAGCCCAATGGAGAACTCTGAAGTGCACAAGCTTTTGCAGATGAAGACTCTCTTATGAAACATCAACAGGTAAGAGTTATCATATGGATTATTCCCGTTTTCATTCAGAGGCACAGAAGCCTGCAAAAGTCCATAAGCTATACATGGCACAGGAGCATCTGAGGAATTAGTGTGATTTGGAGGGGGTGGCATTCTAGGCGAGACTTGTGGCTGGATTAGGTAAGTTATCTGAGTTGTGCTGCCTACTGGCAGAGCTTGAGCTGATATATATTGTCATGTGGCGAGAAATATAGCAGAGATTTCTTTGGACTCACTTCAGCACCTCAATGTCTTCCTTATAGTGAGGTGCCCAGAACTGAACACAGAATTTGAGATGCATCCTCACCAGTGCTGAGTACAGAGGAATGGCCACTGCCCTGGCCCTGCTGGCTGCGCTATTTCTGATACAGGCAAGGATGCTCTTGGCCTTCTTGGCTGCCTGGGCACAAGTTGGCTCATGTTCAGCCGACTGTTGACCAACACCCCCAGGGTCCTTTTCCTCTGGGCACCTTTCCAGCCACTCTTCCCTAAGCCTGTAGCATTGCATGGGGTTTTTGTGGCCCAAATGCAGGACCCACCACTGAGCCTTATTGAACCTCGTACAACTGGCCATAGGCCATCAATCCAGCCTGTCCACATCTCCCTGCAGAGCCTTCCTGTCCTCCAAAAGATCAACACTCCCGCCCAGCTTGGTGTCATCTGCACCTGGGTCAAGTGAGGCTGCACTCAATCCTGTCATTCAGATCATTGATAAAGGTATTAACCAAAACTGGCCCCAGTACTGGGCCATGGGAAACTGGATTTAACCCCATTCACCACCACTCTTTGGGTCTGACCATCCAGACAGTTTTTCCCCAGTGAAGTGTACACCCACCCAAGCCATGAACAGCCAGTTTCTCTAGGAAAATGCTGCAAGAAACAGTGCCAAAGGCTTTACTAAGATCTCGGTAGACAACATTCACAAGCAATATTATTTAATTTAATTATTATATCTATTAATTATTATATAAATTTACTTATATATAGCAATATTATTTAATTAATAAATTATTTGAACTACTGAAAGAAGAGAACCAGACAAGTTTTAGAAATACTTGTTGGTTGTTGGGTGTTGGTCGATGAGAAACTGAACAGGAGCCGGTTTCAGTGTGCGCTCGCAGCCCAGAAAGCCAACCATATCCTGGGCTGCATCAAAAGGAGCGTGACCAGCAGGTCGAAG
>JANHGB010015441.1:0-15951 GCA_026283785.1 Coracopsis vasa | reverse complement strand
TACACTGTCTATATGGATGACTTTCTCCAGACCAAGTTGCTTTCCTGTTGAGCAGCCAGAGTAGGGAATGTGCAGATGCCATGGAGGCTCACAAAGGCATGGGGAGTGGTGAGGTAATGTGTTGGTGTGAACAGGGCAGGTATCAGCTTATAAGGCAGAGTACTGAAGGTTGCTCTTTGCATAAAAGCTGGTCCCCTCTGGGTGTCCTTCCGAAAAGCATTTTCCTGCAGTAACTCTGCAGAAGGACAACTCTGTCCACAATCTGGGCAAAGATGTAGGTGACATCCCAAACAGAACTCTTGTAGCTCTCAAGCGCAGCAGTCAGGCAGCTCTCCAAAAGGTCTTGGAAAGCCACATGATTCACCTGGCCCTGAGCAGGAGGGTGGATTGGTGCTAGGACAGACTTGCTGCTCCTGTAAATTGACCTCTTCCAGCTTATCTGTGTCCTTCATCCAGGGTGTGCATGCGGTAGGAGAAGAAGAAAGGGTGAGGAAGAAGGTGTAAGGGCTGGATGACAAGGTGCAAAGTCAGATGGGATAACTGGAAAGTCTGATGTTCTGACAAAGCTTTCTGAGGATGCAGCTGGTGCTTGCCAGAGGTATGCTTAATACAATGGGTGTGGATGAAAGTGGCTTGAGCCAGTTGCCTGGGAAGCTGAAGCCCAAATTTGAGCCAGGTTACTGATGGCTGAGTCTTGTTCCCAAGGCCCGATGTGCTGAATAAAATTATACTGATAAAGCCTAAACCAGGCTTTATTGTTTTGTTCTATTACAGAAGTTTAGGGAAGTATGTGAGAGGGAAAATGACTATGTTTGCCTCAACTACTTTTATTGCTAAACTGGTGGTTTGAAGATTGACAGCCCAGAAGGTGAGGTCTTCTTTCCACTGGATAAGCTGAGAACCACAGGCAAGGCATATCCCTGGCTCCCTTTACCCCAGAAGGTTCTTCATCTTTGGCTTGTATAGGAGCCAAGCCCAGCTCCACAAATGTTACTGAACAAGTCTCATGAAGGTGTGTCCTATGTGAATTAGTCTTAAACAAAGAGGACTAAAAATCTCAAGCCTGTTCCTTCTTCCTCCCTGCTGTCTTGGTTTGAAAAGTTGAAAAGTCATGATTAAATTGGCTGAACTTGTTATTTAATATGTTTTATGTAGTTTGTATCTATGATTTTTAAAATATTTATCATATTGCTAAAGAATGGTGACTGTTTTCATAGAAACTGGAGATGGAAAAGACCCACTAAGTTCACATCCAGTCCATCCCCCCTGCTGCCATTGCAGAATTGTTCTGCATGTATATTTTCCAGGACCACCTCCAAACTCATTTTGAAATGTTCTACTTTCTTGAGTCTCTGTTCTTTGTGTACAGATCTGGAAATAGCTGGTGATGTCCATTCTTGCCTTTTCTTTGCTCATTTCCCTCTTCATCCTTTTTGTTCTTGTATTCCTTTTCCAGGCACAAGCACTTCTTATTTGGTTATCCTTAAGAGTTTCTTCTCCCTCTTTAGCTTTCTGAAAGGGATATGCGCAGCTGGGCAGGGCTACTCTGGCAGATACAAGCAGCCTAAGCAATATCATTTGAGCAGTTATTTGTTGAGCAACCCTGGAATATCCTGCTCTGGGGAGTACGAAAAGCTAAAACCAAAGCTCCAAGGTATTTGCTGAATATCAAAGCAGAAGCACACAGAGAACATTATCCCTCTATTAATCACAGCCGAGCACACTCTTATTAAAAACCTATTTTGCTATAATTTTTCAGCAATGAATTTTCTGTTAGAAGTGTTATTTATAACTCCTGTAGCTCCTTTCTTTGTTATTCAGTCTCTGCGTTTATTTGATCTATAGGTCACATTTGGCCTACTTGGTGCAGCTTGGTGAGCTGGCTGTTTTCTCTCATGGCAGTCATCTTGTGCTTCAGGAGCTAGCCATGGATACAAGAACAGTTTCATGTCCACCTTTTGTGATGGCAAAGAAAGCTTTCTAGAAGTGAGACAGTCAAAATGGATGTAGTGATATCTTCACCAGAATGCTGCTAGCTTGAACAGTAATTCTGAGAGGCAGGAATTGCTTTCCACATTGCAGCTCTAGAGCCTGTTAACAACTATTTAAAAATGAGTGTGGTGAACAATTTGCTCATCAATGAAAAGAGAAAACTAGCCTGAAAAAAACAGGCCACTGAGTATGAGGCTTTCCAGTGGTAGCACAATAACTGAAATGAAGGCGGTTTACTACTGTCTGGCTGTCTGCTTTTTCCGGTCAGGCTCCTCCTGCTCCTCCTTCCCCATCCCTCAGCCCCATTTCCTTCTGGTATTATTTCTCTCACTGTCTTACCTCATTTTCTCACCTTTATTTCTTCCCTATATTTCCAAAGTTTGGTTCAGGAGAACTACAGAAAAATCTTGTGCACACTGCCCTGTATTTTTTCCCCTCACTCAGACTAAAGCACAAAGGCAGCATATCTCTCTGAGGCACTAGTGATGAGTACATATGCAGGTGTGTAAATGTTACTCCCTGTGTTAGTCTGCAATTAGTGCAAGTGAAGCCCTGGGATGGAGAACCATCAAATCTGACCTCAAAGGAGTCTTCCTTCAGTACTGACAACCCAAGCAAAAGTTATACCATAAGATCAAAAACAAATAAATAACTACATTGAAATCAGACTTTGAAGCTACAGATGGATAGCTTAAAGAATGTTTCTTCCCCTATATTTTGAAATGCTTTTGGAGGATCTGGATGTATGTATTCAAAAATGTCAAGGTCAAAACTGAACTTTAAGTGTCCATTTATTCTTAGGAAGCCTCGTGATCTTCCCTCTTGTTTCCCACAGCTCCTTAGCTCCTGTCCTTCCTGATCTCTGCTGCACTTCTGTAAGAGAGCATATCACAGAAGTGCTGCATCTTAGCCAGATTTCTAGCCATATTCACATAAGATTGCTTTTCTGGATTATTCTCCCAACTTCTTTCTCTTGTAATTTCTGTTCCAATTTTGAGTTGTACATATGATCTGTCCCAGAATTGCAGCATTCCCAGAGAATGTACACTTTAAATAACAAACAGCTTTCTAAGAACAGCCTGATCTTCATTAGCTCACACGCTCAAAAGAACTTTAAAATGTGATTTCTTTAAAGAGTTGATTCTGTTTCATGCAGTTGCAGGTGTGAGCAGATTCTGACAGACTGCCTCAGTGTGGTGTGGGTTTTGTGTTTGGTATTATCTGTCTGGACCAAGCATTAACTGGGAGATGAATCTTCAGTTCAGCTGCTGTTGTGGTTAATTATTCATGATGATGAAGGTTAATAGCTACTTTTCCCTACAATCTTGGTAAGTGAAAGTTTGTACTGTAGGAAAGGCTGAATGCTAATGCACTCCATATAAATCACAAGGACCTGCCTTTCTACAAATTAGTTGCTGTCTCCTATTGTTCTCTAATGACAACAGGAAGATGAAGAACTGGCAGTGCATGATCTGTAATGCAGATCCTTTAGGATACTTACTATGTAAAAGATAACAGAAGGTGAGTGAAAGTATATGGTCCCATCAAGAGATCTGAACAGCCTGCTGGAGGTGTCTGTCTCTATGGAGCAGAGAGGCAGCATGGGGCAATTTTTGCTCCTAACCAAGATACTACACCCAGGACCTTATATTTAGATGGAAACCCTCCCCCATCTTAAACCCAGGATGAATATAGTTCTCATTATCATCAGTATCTTTTTAGATTCACACAAAATGACATCAGTCTTACCTCAGCACTTGTACTCAGTCATTCACAACAATCTAATCTCTTTAGCTGATGTTGGGTCATACATGATGAGAAATCCACACACGCTGACATTCATGCATGTATTCATTAAGGGCATAGTCCTCAACTGCTATGAAATCTTGAACATGTAGATGAATGTCAGGTTCACCTGAATGATGCTGCACAGAAAAGTATTCATTTAAAGCTGTGATTCATTTATAAATCTTCTGCCTCTAATTTGCACTATGG
Source organism: Coracopsis vasa (assembly GCA_026283785.1). Lineage (NCBI taxonomy): Eukaryota > Metazoa > Chordata > Aves > Psittaciformes > Psittacidae > Coracopsis > Coracopsis vasa. The sequence continues at coordinate 11,964 of JANHGB010015441.1, read as the reverse complement.
CAACAGATGGGATGGTGTATCAAGTGCAAGTGTTCTCACTTTAATACAGATGGCCTAAAACAAGATGAGCAAGAAAAAGGACATAAGAATTATTAAAGATTTTAAAGAAAAATATAATAAAGATATTAAAGAAAAAAAAGCTTCAGTTGAAATTTGAAAGAGACAGATTTGTTTAGTTTATGAAAAAGAAGGTGAAATAGTGAGTTTATTACAGCCATCAAGTACCAACATGGCAGGGGGAAAGTGGTAATAGAGAGCTCTTCAATTTCAAAGCCAAAGACAGTTTTATGGTAGTAAAGCAAAAAGTAGATAACCATACCTGTTTGATGTTCCAAGCTAGGCAAAAAGAGATGGGTAGTGATGGACAAACACCCATGTGCCTGCATTTACAGACACTTAGCAGGGCAAGAGACACTGGTTTTCAATTTCAGCAAATTCAGACTTGAAATCAAGTAAGTTTTGTAATACTTCTGACAGAGTTTTCAGAACAATTACAAACAATTTATGGTACAATCTCCTGCAATATAAATCTGTTCAATTCAAAACTGTTTGTTGTGGGTTTTTTAATAGTCAGGACATTGATTCCAAATCCAGCAGTCTCTGTTACAGAAAAGGTGGGACTAATGTTCACAGTGCTTTCTCCTGTCTTTATAACATCCCAGGCTCTGCATTTATGCCTTTATTACAGTATTGTTTGATCATCAGTCTTAATGAAGCTCTCATTAACCACCTCTGCTTTCCTGTGAAATGGTCACATGTACTGTTCAGTGATAACTAAATAAATCTAGTCATTAAAGAAAGGAAATAATTAATTCTTTGTCTTCTGTGTCGCAGCTGCTAATGGGGTGATATGATATCCATCACGTACATCAGAAAGTACATTCTGTTTCTTTTAAAAAACATGAAAAGTAATTTAAAATGTGGCTATTATATTGCACATACTTTTTGCCGTATACTTCTCCACCCTTATCATGCCTTAGAACGTATTTCTTGGGCAGAGTGACTCTTTAGGCTTTTATAGAAAATGCGAATTTCCTGGATGGCTTTTAAAAACTCAGTTATTGTCAATATTGACATCACATTTGAAAGGCAAGGGAAGAAGTGTTACCATGTTTAGCTATATGTCCTACTACCTGCTTTTTCTACATCAGTCTTCATAGTTTCTATGACAAAATGTCTCCATTAAGGAAGTACTTTGCTTCTGAAAAGTTCATTGGTCCAAAGACACACTTAGTTAAGTATTGCCTCTCCTTTGCAAATAGGTATCAATTCACTGGAATTAATATCCATACCCATTATTGCACAGATAGTTAGATACTTACAAGAATAAGGAACTCTGCAAACAGACAGTCTCTCTCTCTCTTTCTTCACTGCTGGGCAGTGATTTATTACTTAGGCCTTTAGTCCACCTTACCAGCTGTGACTTGGTATAATTGTCTATAACATATTACTTAGGCCTTTAATCCACCTTACCAGCTGTGACTTGGTATAATTGTCTATAAAAGATCTCAGTATGATCTTGTTTGCCTCATTATCTGTCAATGACTGGCCAGTTTATCTGATTCCAACACCACATCCTCTTCTCTGCCTGGAAGCTGATGCAGTGACTAAGTCCTTATTGAAATAAAACAAATGGACGCATTGTCATAACACCAATAGTTCTGGATTTCTAGCAGAAAGAAAGGGCCTAACAAGATACACATCCCCTGTCTGTATCTGAAGCTACAGCTCCAAGAAAATCCTCCTAGCAGAGCCACAAAGTTAAGAAATTCTTACTTGTTTCCTTTGGTCCCAAAAACTCCTTTACCCCTCTTTGTTGTGTGTGGCTGACTGTGAACATGGACAGGAAATTGGGGAATTGTTCTGATTAAAGAATCAAAATTTAAAATGCATTTTTTTAATCTGGTCCTGTTCCATATACAGCCTCACAATCATTCATATCAACACAACTAAGGAGGCCAGATGGGAACAGAAAGGGAACCTGTCTGAATCAGGAGAAGTAGCTGTAAAAAAGTGGCCAGAAAGGATGTTTCTATTCCTTGAATGTTCCTGAAACTGTTCTGAGAAATAACCCAGGAAGCATGGATTAGTTCAAGGAGGATTCTTCCAAATGACTAGGCCTTGCTTAGGAGTTCTAAAAATGCTTTTGTAAGCTAAAGTCACTCCTCAGATTGAAAGGTCCCTACTTTTAGTGTAATCAAGTTTCAATGATATTCAAGTTTTTGCCTCTCAGTGCTCACCTCAAATTTCTAGAAACTTGGGGAAAGATTGATATAAGTACAGTTATAATCTGGTTACTCAACTTACTACACATTGTAAACTCTGAAACTAGAGGAAGCACTTTAAAGAGAACTTACTTGTTATAACAAAGGCTTGGCAATCAGTATCATCACTTCACAGTTTTCCAATCTGGAATGACTGAATGGCAGTACTCACAGATGATATATCATGTAGTATTTCAGAGTCTTAATGTTAGTATTCTACCTTTTACTTTATGTTGATCATTGCACTGTCCTCCATCAGTAGCTGTCATACTGCTTTTACCATTTGCCTTCTCTTCTACTCATTACACTTGCTTTGCATTGTTTGCTTTTCTAAGTAGCACCTTCCACCCTCAGAAAGTATTACAGTTATTAATTTTTTAACTTTCCCAGAATCCAATTTATTTTATTTGGAGTTTGAAATAAAATCATCATCTATCATCTTGTAAGGCACAAGGCAGCTTACACTGATAGCAACTGATTGCAGTTCAGCTACTAGCTGTTTGCCTTTCAACTTCTTGTTGAATCCAAGTAGAGTAGGAAATGCCGTGGGAAGACTAAAAGCCTGACATATCCACATCTTTAATGCTGCCCTCCGTTCTGGTCTTTCCCACTGAAAACAGAATATACTGGAATAAGGAGAAGCACAAAGTAAAGGAGTAAGAATAATCAGTACACTGGAATAGCTTATGTACAGGGAGAGACTAAAATAGGCTCTTCAGTTTGGAGATGATGCAGCTGAGGTATGTTATGGTTATGGTAGAGGTCTGCAAAATCATGAATGCTTTGGAAAAAGTGAAAAAGAAATTTGCCATTTCTCATAATACAAGTGGATTGGGAGTCAGGTAAAACAATATGGAGAATTGTGGAACAAACAAAAGGATAGAATGTCTTTTCCTCATAAATTATGGAGTTCAACAACAAGGGATGTCACAGAGGCCAAAAGTATGAATAGGCTCAAAATGGGGTTTGACAATCTTGTGAAAGAAAGTTCCACCCAGGACTGTTCTGGCTTTTGGGGATGACTTGAGCTGGTGGATTTCTAGAACCTGGGAGAGAACTGAACCACATAGGGACTGTTGTTTTACTCTTAGCACAACTGAGGATGGTGTTCTTACATGCTTAGGAACACTGGGACCCAGGAGGGAGAGGTGGAGAGTAGAGCTGAATGCATTAGGATATGAGATCAAATCATCAGTGAGACAGTGCTGAGTAATGTGATTATTAGTTGACTGCTAGACAAGAAAGGCAGAGTTGAGAGCGGGGAAAGAATCTGCCTTTTCATCTACTTGTCCTACTTTTCATCTACAAATACTTGAAAGTACTTGAGTACTTTCAGTGTGAAGCTGCTGTCTTGTCTCCTATCTCTCTCATGTTTTCATCCTCTTTGTGACCCTTTGGAATGGGCAAGCAGTCTCCTTGGTTTTTATTTTTAAACCTTTCAACACAATCACCATACAGGTGCATTGTGTAAGGTGTTCATGGCCATCTCTGTTCCTATTCCTACCCATTTCATAGCCCCAAAACATTCTCTAAATCAGTTATTAGAGGCAAAGTGTCAGTTAAAAAGTATCTGCCCTGAAGTAAACCTTCCACATTCCATGCCATCTCCTCCTTTGTCATCAGAAGCCCTATAAAAATTGAATTTCTTCTGCAGGGTGCTGTTCCTTTCTTCTAGCCATCATATTTCTTATTCCAAGGCAGCTACTTTACTATTGCTAATGGTTTCCCCTTGTTGTATAAAGAAAGGTCTTTTTGCACAAAACAAAGTCGAGTTATCATCTTCGATCAGATTGTTTGGATCAGTTTCAGCTGACAACTACAGAGTTGTTTTTCCACCCCTATGCATTTTCAACATGCTGCAGATCCCTTATGCTTGAGGGATTTCTGTTTATTTGCCTGGGTTTCTTCAGAGGTTAACTTCTCCAAAGAGCAGTGTGGAAAAAGAGAGGAATGCAGCAAATTTCCCAGATCCTGAGGAGCAAAGAATGTGTGCTGCTGGCAGAATATGATTGCTAAGAAACATCTTGGATGCCATCAAGCTAAAAGCATAAGGGCTGTGAAGTCAAAGAGTGCATCCACAGGAAAAAGGTGCAGCTGAAGCAGTCAGGCCTTTAAGCATATGGTGAAATAGATCTTCAAGATCAAAGGTTGAAAGTTATTTTTTAACTCATGTAAACAGTTCTTTTGTGCTTCCACAGTACCTTTTGTCTAGGGATGCTGAAGTGTTTTTGTAGCTTGGGGGACCATTACCTTATCTAACGATCAGGGGCACTAATGTGAGTAAAGTTGAGGTGCAAAGTCAAGTCATGCAATCAGAAAGTAATGGCTGGCAACAGCAGACACTGTTCTTTCTCTGTGGACCTTGTTTTTACAGCATCAAAGGTTTAATTTTCAAGAGGGCCAAATACTTTGTTAGTGATGCAGTTATTAGATGACTAACTCTTCCTATAGCTACAAGACTACCAAAATGTGACTTTGTAGTGTGATTTACCAAAGGCGAGACTGATGCCTACCCAGGCAAGGAAGTATTATTACTCCTATTTTAGAGATGAGATATTCAACACTCAGTCCTGTGCTCTAATGAATGAATGACATTTGCAACAATTTTACGTGTATATATCTCTACTCTGTCCACCTTTGTACGAGCACACATATTGAAACACATGCAGTTATATGCAGCATATAATGCAGCAATACTTTCGTTTAAACCTTAGCCTTCTTGCAGGCTCTGATTGACTCACTGAACCCTGAGTATCAAATCTCAAAATGGGACCCAGGACTAGCACAGTCAGTATAAAAGAAGTTGTTTACTGGATACAGAGCTTGACAACAGCAATGCCAGGTGTGTTTTGTCCAAGGTATTAAAGATCAGTACTCAAAGTTCAGATTTGATTTATGCTTTTAAGTGCTTACATATCTCTTCACTTTCCCTCATCAGCCAAGAATGACAGTACAAATTGCACAGTATTGTACAGATAGACAATTGTTCTTGCAGTATTTCAGACCCTGGAACTGAAATTTGAAATGGTTGTTTCTTTGATCTAGAAAGTCTGAATAACACCTAGTGTCCTGTAGTGATCTACAGGAATGGGCATGATGGAATGTAGTAATTTTGCCAATGGCTGTGATTTTAAATGAACCATGCTAAACACAAGCAGATGTTTGGAAAATAGGCAAAGTTATTGGCAAAGGCCCCAATAAGAACCACTTTAGAAGAGTGCCTGATTTGCAATATCTGAATAGGCATCAGTGATGTGAAAAAAAGAAGATTTACAGAGGAGTCTCAAGCAGTTTTTTGTTTCTGTGAAGGTCTGATTTTGAATTATCTCTTCTTCTTAAGGTGGCACAACCCCCCTAAGCTTATCAAGTGAATAGAAATTCTGGGGGGAAAAAACGGTTAGGGAGATTTGAAATATTGTTACACTGATTTTAAAAACCACTTTTTCCATTTGAGCTTCTGAATATTTTAAATGTTTTAAAACACAAATATTGGAAACAAAAAGATTTTCCAGTTGAGAAAAAAAGGCTTCTTTTTGAAAACATTAAATTCAGACCTCATAACCACATAATTTATTCCTCAGACTTTTACTGAGTCAATTTATGCAAAGCTGCTCTTTCTCCCTAGCAGGGCTGGTTTCAAAGAGATAGCTTTTCCTAATGAACAATGTTGCTTCAGAAAATCCATAACCAGTTGCAAGAAGGACTGTGTTTAAAAGCAATGCAAAACTCCTCACATGCATCACCTTGTGGTAACTAGCTTTGTATCAAGAGCTGTCAAAAAGGTACAGGTCAGCAAGACCAGCACAAAAAAAAAGTGCTGATGCAGGTATCCTGAGTAGGAGACCTGATCATGTAAGATAAAGAGATGGTAACATGAAGGTTTGTTGGGTTTTTTTACAGGGACTGGAATTACCAGAGACATCAGTGGGCCACATGGATATGCACACATAAGAAAGCATGTTCTCGATAGCTGCACATGAGACAAGAAATTATTTGGAAGGCAATCAGTCTATTTCTATATATTCTCCATCATGGTAAAGTTCAGAAGTGTCTGATCAGGTTAGTAAGGTGGTCCCTCCTGCCTACCGACAGCTTCCTGGCATTTCCCATTAGCTATATCTGCACTGTACTGTTGATGCAACATGTTTCCTTAGGTGCCTGGGAAGTGAGCAACTACAGAAGGATTACTATGGAAAAATCTATTAACACTGCTGTGTACTGATTGCACATGTCTAGGATCCAGGAGCCATGGAAATGCCAATGGCTGATTTAAGAAATAGAGTTATTAATGAAAGATTAAGTATACTTGTTTTGATGGATGACAAGCAGGGATATTTGCTTTAGATAGTATAAAAGCATATATTCCAATAAGAATATAGGATACTTAAACCAATAAAGGAATACTTCCTTTAATCCAGATCTGTCAAACTGCTACTTTCAAGCTTCTGACTTATTTTCTCCACTGTGCTCTTTTTCCCTTGCAGGTTGAAGCCTGCCCAGATTCTAAACCTGATTGTTGCTCAGTTGCCATCCAGAAACATCTACATTCTTCTTTTAGCCTGGTTCAAGCAAAGCCCAGAATGTGTATTTGCTGTTGGAAAAGTGGTTTGCAGTGGCCGAGATCTGTTGTCAAGCAGCTCACTTAACAAGGAAGAATCGTCTTATGAATCAGAGTGGAGCGATTCTCAGGAGATCAGATTCTGTACTTTTCTCTATCAAAGCTTTCCTGCATGGCTTCAACCAAAATGCTTAACTCTGTGCTTTAGTTCTCCCACGGCTGGCACAGCATGACAGCACTTGTCTACATCCCTTGGGAATTTCTTGTATATTTACAGTGATGCTGACAAATTGAGCACCCAAATGTCTAGATAGCTCCAATGCTAATTTCTGTGGCTGCCCTGACATACACCTCACTGTTACAAAGACATTGAGACCTTCATATGTGTCTTTCCTTAAAGTTAGTTTCCTAAGTGTTTCCTCAGCTCTTCTTTGGAGCCATTTAGCTCCTTTGTTTCAGTTCCAGGCTTTCCCTTATTGCTGAAAAGTTTTGTTTTTGCTAGATTATAAATCAGATTGCAGCCAATTGTAACATAGAATGAATAGGACAAATACAGAATTAGACAGGCCTTCACATGGTTCCTCACTGAAGGCAACTTAATCACCCAGGCACATTTCCTTATGGCCAAGACTCCATTTCAGGATATGTTTCCATAGCAGGAAAACCAGTAGGAGATAGCTCTGGAACAGGTCTGTATTTTTATGTGGGAGTTAAGCTGCAGGAGAGAAATCATTAAGGGTAAGGGCCCACAACACCAGTGACTTGGTTTTTACTCTCACCAGGGACATTGTAGAGAACCCTGTAACTCTTTTTCTATGACTTAAGGTGGCAGATTCCTCCTTTGGTCTGTGAATGAAGTAATCTTACTTAATGAAAAAAAAAAGAAAATTCCCCCCAAATATTCATCTTAATACTTTTTTCCTTATGATACATCACATAAGTTGTTTAATTATAAATTAGGCTGGATGGCTTAACAGGGCAACCACGTTTCTCTTTCACTGAAAGCACTTTCACCTGTCACTCCACTGCAGAAGTTTCTGAACAGAATGGAGCTTCAGCCAAACATCTTTACTCTTTCCCATGTAAAGAAGCACCAAACACCCACAGCTCCAAATACACAAACTCACACAGATAAAGCCTCCTCCTGGTGCTGGTCTGCACGCACTTACCAGAAAGATAAGGAAGGGATGAAGCTGTTATATTTCTACTAGCTCCCAGCATGGTTCATACAGGACTGGTTCCAGGGCCGGTTAAGAGTGCCTTTATCACTCAGCTACTTAATCACATCAGCTGCTTCTAGCTCTCAGAATGAGGAAGACAATAAGCTCGTTTCTCTTCAGTTAATTACTGGGAGAAGGTCACTGGACAAACATGTCAGAACAATCTGCATTCTATACAGTGTGAAATCTAACTCACTTCTTCCTGACACTACCAGCTATATATAAAAGCAGTGGATCTTCCCACTGAATGCTGAGTATGTGCTCAGTAGCAGTACTGCCATAATATACTAAGGAATTTTTCTGATTTTCTCCCACTGAGCTGCTGTGAAGGTCCTAATGTGCCAAGATCTGGATTTACCTGACCAATGCTCAGAAACTTTTCATCAGGAGCTACAGAGGATCTCCATTTTTTTTTTTTTCATAAAGAATCTTTGTGGAGAAATCATTTAAGCCTGTGGTAATCTGCTGTTGTCTTCACCTTTTCACATGAAAAGGATTTTGATTGTATTTACATCACCTGGAAGAACTAGGAAGGCAAAGACCCACTGCAGTTGCTTGCCATCCAATATACTGTATTGGTTGACATATGTATTAGAGGTTATGTAAGGAGTGCACTTGAATGAGGAAATTTTCTTCTCTGGATGCTTTTGCAGCATCTTGGTTTTGGTTTTAAAGCTTCTTGTGCAATTCGGCTTTCAGGCAATTTTTTCTTCTCATATTAGCAGAGCAAAATCCACGGAGGGTCCAATGACTGTTGTGTCTGAGTCAAAGAGATTTAGGGGCTGGCAAGGTCAGCACAGACACTATTATTTTACCTCAAATTCATCAGACATGTACAGTGAAAGTTAGAAAAAAGAGGCTCCTGCTACAGTCAAGGTATCAACTGCAACAGCCCAAGTGATGTTGGTGACTTTCCTCCAGAATATTTTGTATTCTTGGAACATGAAGAGCTGCTGCTGGGACCAGAAGGGTGGCCATTCCTTGTTATTCTTTCTTTCCTTTCCTGCACATATGAGAGGGAGAAACGAAAGAAAAAGGAGTGGGGTTTTAAGGTAATTTTCGAATACTGCCCAGGCAAAAACTTCAGTTAATATTGCTTGTATAGCCAGAGTAGGAATGCACACAAACACAAAGTATCTCACAGCACATGAGTAATAGGTAAGTAACATTTCAATATAAAGCCAATAAATAATGATGGTAATATCTAAAAGACTTGAAGTCCCATGTGCTCTTCAGTTTACCTCCTCAAATGCTCAGGGAAAGCAAAAGTTGGCTGCTAAAAATCCATAACCACAGGAATACTTGCTTCCTTCTGACAAAGCCTAAACACTTCTTCACTTTCTGCCTTAGGTAGTGTCATAAGGACATGATAACACTACTCTTCCTTAAGATGTTGAGGTCACCAGGGAATGAGACAAAATCACGCTTTGCAAAATGTCACTGTGACACCCTTACCCAGCTTCACACTTCTGTCAGTGCTACTCTACATTGTGCAGTGGGAGTCATGTTGTTATGGATGTGCAACAAAAGTGATGCTGGAGCCTTCTCCTACAGGTGCCTACCACCTGAATGCTTGGAAATTGTCAGAGGCATGTAAGAAAATGGATTTTCATGTCTCAGGTGGCTGATGTTCTATTGTATGGGGTGCTAGTGAAAACTGAAAGGATTTAGTACTACACTTCTTGTCTTTTCATAGTTCTGCTACATGTAGACTCTTTTTAGAGGACCTTTTCTTGTCTGACATTCTTGCTTATTACTTAATTCCAGTATTTTCCTCTTGTTATTTATTTTTGAAATATTACTTATTCACACCAATAAAAGAGTCAGGAAATACAGCTGATGGAGAAGAGTATACACAATAGAATTGTACTATTCTATGCAGCTTAGAAAACACTGCACTTAAATTAATACATGTCTAATGGCACATACTAGATAGTGGATTCTATCTAACCAAAACCATCAAGCCTCTTTATTCCTGGTAGATCCCAGTCTCCTAGTGTTCCTCTTTACATCAGTTGGAATCAGCCCTTAGAGAAAATTCAGTACAGAGAAGCCTTTAGGTATTAAAAAGAAAATGTCAGCAGATTTTTTTATTCCTCTTGAAAATGCTGCAAACAATTCAGTAAAATTGTCTTTAAAAAGTTGGGCAAATACTTGAAATTCAGCAAGGATTATTTTGATATTTTATATGTTCTCATTCTGATCCTTATTTTGTTTGCATTGTACAGGACTGACATGATTGGAATTAAATGCTTGGACAGGATCTTTTTCCAGTTTTTACAAATCCTTATTTTTTTCCCATAATTTCCCTTTTAAGAGAGAGAATATATTTTAAATTATTAACATTTTCCTCAAGAGAAAAACTGCCTTCTATCAACTGCAACTTTCACCTGCATGGTTTATAAGTTTAATAAAAAAGGAACTTCTCCCCTTGGAAAGTCTCTGTCCTTCTGTGATGTGTTGTCATTCAGATTCCCAATTGTCTATATGAATTCCATTCTCCTTGTTGCAATCAGTTGCTGAATATCTTTTCACTTTCAAACATACACTATAATTCATTTCCCCTCTTTCCTAAACTTCAGTCTTGAAGACATAGAAGTCTATGTCTTCTTTTTTTGCCTGAACTGCTTTACAGTTCTGTTCACATGAATAAATGTCCTTTTTTTTTTTTGTATCTTCTGAGGACCTTCTAGTTTTACATGAAAAGTTCCCAAAATGTGAGTGGAACGAATTGCAAAGAATTTGTTGAGACTTGTGGGATTGGTCATGAGCCAGGCCTGAGAAAAAGAGGGGAAATGGCAAGAAAAGACTGGTGGAGTGAGTGCGTAGACTCTCAATATCTCATCTCCAACAGCGCTGGCTGCTGCTGGGGAAGAGGCAAAAAGAGTAGAGAGGAATCAGTTTTTCAGATTTCAGTAGAGAGGAAGATGCTGGTGGGGTGCTTCTGTCCATGTAGCTCATGACAGAAGAATGCTCTGACAGCAAAGAAGCCTGGTGGTATCCGGGCCTGTATTGACACTATTGCTGATGTCAATAGAGTAAAGGCAGCAACGCTCCTCCTTTTTACTTGGCACTTCTTAGACCACTCCTAGAATAGTGTGTCCCAATGTGAGGAAGATGTGGATAAATTGGAGCAAGTTTGGTGGAAGACCAGCCAGGTGCTCGTGGGGCTGGAGCACTTGAGACAAGCCTGAAAGAGGTCCCTTTGTTTGGCCTGGAGAAGCTGTGCCAAATTCCAACACTTACACAGAGGTTACTGAGAGGATGAAGCCAGGCTGGTCACAGGTGTGCATGGTGGGAGGATGGGAAACGACAGCCAGAAAGTGAAAGAAGAGCGGTTCAGGCTGGGTGTAACGAAAAGCTTTTTCTTTGTGAGGAGAGTCAAGCAGCAGACCAAGTTCCCTGTGAGGCTTTGTACTCCTCATCCTTGGGGTTTCCAAGACCTGAGTGGACAAATCCCTGAGTAGCTCAGCCCAGCCTCAGCCCTGACCCCATTTGAAGCTGGAGGGCAGACCAGAGACCTCCTGAATCATAGAATCAACTGGGTTGGAAAAGACCATCAAGTCCACCTGTTCCTCAGCACTACCAAGGCCACCACTAACCCATGCCACTGAAGGCCTCATCTACGTGGTTTGTGAACACTTCAAGGGACAGTGACTCCAGCACTGCCCTGGGCAGCCTGTTCCAATGCCTAACTACACTTTGGTGTAGCCAAGGAGGCCAACAGCATCCTGGCCTGTATCAGCACCAGTGTGGCAGGAGGCCCAGGGCAGTGGTTGTCCCCTGCACTGGGCACTGGGGAGGCCGCACCTCGAATCCTGTGTTCAGTTCTGGGCTCCTCACTACAAGAGAGACATTGAGGTGCTGGAGCGGGGCCAGAGAAGGGCAACGGAGCTGGTGCAGGGCCTGGAGCACAAGTGTG